>JSUI01006542.1:207653-234769 GCA_000833645.1 Huntiella omanensis | reverse complement strand
AACTGACGTCAAGCAGCCGCCACGTCCCAGCGGTATTGCCACGAACAATCCCACGCTGGTCCGATATAATCCCATAACAAGGCTTCAGCCGACTTTGGTAAAGCCCGTCTGGCAAGCCTCCTGCATTTTCGTCCCCACATTGCACGATAGGCTTTTTTTTTCACTGTTCCCGAAGCTGCTCCTGTTTTTCGCTAAAGCCTTTCTTTGGGATTTTGGGAGTCGTCCTTTTCGGCGGTCTGGTGGATTGGGAAGTGAACTTTGGGATACATAGGTCGCTGAAATGGGTCACTACTGTGGGTTAGGTGGACTGACAGATACACACTGAGACCCTGTGTATGTCTGTACGTAGTGTCCACAGACTTTACGGTTTTTTTTCATAAATGTATGACGTCGGTGGCACGGTTTGTCGAACCCGATATATTTGCCCCTTACTATTACTCTACCATCCCTTTCCTCATTCTCTCGTTTATTCTGCACCGGCCGGAATTGAACCACTCCGCCACCCGCAACCACTACCGAAAACACGAGAGATTGTCCTTCCAAAGAAGTCATTACCATCCAAGTTCATATGTTCTCCCATCTATGGTAGCGGGTTAGCCGATAGAGTCACATTAATGATTTCTTTTGTATGTACTATATGCAAGAGTTCCTCGTGTGGGGCTTCGTTCTCCTAAACCTCCCAACGGACCCACTTGTCCCGCTGTTCCCCGAAGAATCTCGCCGAGGAAAGATCGAGGCCCGATGACCGAGAGAAGTACTCGATTTATCTTGTGTAACGGTGCTTGAAGCCGGTGAACGGGATTCTAGAATCAAGGACCAAAAATAAACTATGAGAGAATCATGTCAAACATTGCCACTGGACTTCCCGTCATTGACGCACATGTATCTATTTCCGCTATTCTCGGGTTCTAGTGCCGTGTAGCTCCACATAAGGCGCAGCTTCCTGCTTATGTGGATGGTTCACTCCGGAAGTACTTTATGTATGTACGTTCACATAGTGGAATGCCATGTTGTCTCCCACATGTCTCCGAGCACGAACCTTTTTTAACAGATCTATTACCATAAGTGCCCCTCGCCTCGGGCGAGCGGGCTACTACACATGTCCATTTGGCGGGTTCTCGGGTCTGTATGTTTTTTTGGGTGGGAGTGGGATGTCACCATTGCAATTTAATCGGCCATTGTCACTTTATATACGAGAACAGTTAAAGGTGTGAAGCGTACAATGGAAGGCCTCGATAATGTGGGGTGAGCTGTAGTTAGCGCTAGAGCTAAGCTATCCCCGCCATTGTCCCCACGTCAATAGAGCTCTGATTACAGCTCTACAGGGGATTCAAACTTGTAGCTTCGAACAACAATTCTTTTGTTCTTCATGCAAATAGGCTGATAAAAAGTGTGGTTCTTGTTCAGACCCTTGCAGTTACCTATTGACAATGCACTAAACCCTAAACTATTCCCAATTAGGTCTAAATAGGTAATCCTATATGCACCTCGCCCAATTGTAGGATTCGCGATAGTANCCTCGATAATGTGGGGTGAGCTGTAGTTAGCGCTAGAGCTAAGCTATCCCCGCCATTGTCCCCACGTCAATAGAGCTCTGATTACAGCTCTACAGGGAATTCAAACTTGTAGCTTCGAACAACAATTCTTTTGTTCTTCATGCAAATAGGCTGATAAAAAGTGTGGTTCTTGTCTAGACCCTTGCAGTCACCCATTGACAATGCACTAAACCCTAAACTATTCCCAATTGGGTCTAAATAGGTAATCCTACATGCACCTCGCCCAATTGTAGGATTCGCGATAGTATACACAAACAAAACTACGGGCTGTGGAAAAGCCTCCTCGCTGCTTTAACCAATCACATAACAAGACTCCCCCAGAAACGGAAATGTGAAGAATACGGATGTCGTGACCATGGTCGGATAGTGCAGTAGAAACTGTAGGGAGTATTATCATACACATATGTACATACATATGTATACGTCAACTTTGCAGCATGGAATTGCAGTAGAGGGAGATTGCAGGATGCAGGAAGGTGCATATGCACCAAGATGGCTGCATTTCTGGGTGTGTCCTTGGGCTAAGTAGGTTTTTCTTTGGTGGACCTTTTTCGGGAATAATGAGTAAAGAATATGCACACAGTGTGTATAAAACTCTGCGAATCCACAGACGAGCAAGACGGCCTAGGCCGCTCTGTTCATGATATCAGACGGCTAAAGTCATGCACAGGCGGGGTGCGGTGTTTTCCACCCTTGCGTGTGGATTCGTTTTGGTTGGAGACTTGGATAAAGTCAGTGGAATGGACAAGTTTCATATTGGGTCGCCCGGCTAAGGCCAAGAGGCGAATTGGTCCCGAGATTTGTCTCTGCGCGGGGGATCGACAAGGTTGGTGGTTTTGAGGTCATTTGGCAGATCGAGGGGTTTATGCAAATGACGACATTGTTAATCCCCTCACCAAGACATTATCCAGTCATGCTCATCATTACAAGACAAGTCAGTCATTACACTAGGTCCATGACAAGCCGTGGTCACATGTCGACCTAGCCTACAAACAACCCATCAAGAACGGCAGAAACCTAACCCAGCTAAACCACCCTCACACAGAAACAGAAAAACCCCTCTTTGTCCCACAGACGGCGGTCTAAATTACAACTCCAACGTCCGTCCCTCTACTTCATGCTGTGTTGCCCTCATCACGGGGCTTTCTCTACCCTCGACAGACGCCTTTTTGGCTTTTGGCTGCAGTGGGTTAGGTAAAGTACTATACCTGCTTATCCACGGACCCCACATCCGCTATCCGCAATAGGGCTATCGAGGGCCGTCCAGACCGCCTTGAATTTACGGAAAACACAGAACCAAACAGGGCGTCTTGTGGCCTTTTTTATCGGCGCGCATCTATTCGGTGTGGGGCAACTATGGCCCGATGGGGCGGGTGGCGGATGACTACAATGTGGGGATGCGCTAGGAAGCCGCGGGTAGCCCCGTTGAGTACGGACGTGGTGAGTTTGTGGCGGCGGTGCGATTGTATTTGGGTGGCGTGAATGGTGCCGTATTAGCGGCGGCAGATGTGTCGTATGCGGGCGGTTGTCTTGGTCTGTATCCAGCGAATGAGCAAGCCATGTCAGCGAATCCGTTGACGGGCTTGTCTGTCTGGCTTGGGCTGGGTTTGTGTAGCTGTCGGTTGTGTCTCGGTGTGAAAAAGCCCTAAATGTGTGTTTGTGGGTTATGGTGGAGTCATTGTGAGCAAAGTCAAGGTCTATGTTGAAAACACACAGACATGGCACACAAAAAAGAAATCATATGTAGATGCAATTATTTCCCACAACGAAGTTGGTGCAGCCAAAGGGGGTAGTGGGGGCAGTTTGAAGCCGGGTAAACTATCCACAAAAGTGAGGAAAGATGGAAAAGTAACAAACATGCACAGACGGACCGCTCTCCCGTTTAGTTGCTTTTACAGTGGACATGGTCCAAGGGAGGGTGACATGAGCAGGATTTTGGCGATTCTGGCGGAGGATGGATGGATTTTCCGCATTCGCTGACGACATGGGTTGTGTGTTATCTTCTTTGGGCGTCAGTTTGCGCGGATACGGACATAGGGAAGGGCAAAAGAAAAAGACGGCGCTCACAGTCCTTTGTAGGAAGCGTTTACCACCCGGAGTGGCGATCTTTTTCCGCATTATGCGTACTTTAATGTGTCCGTCATTAATCTGGTCCATGGCACGTTGTGGGAGGATCACAAAGTCCATTTGGGAGGAATGACTTTACATGCGTGTCTGTACATATGCAGACCTGACAATTCGATGGGACATAGCCGCTACTATAAACAAGCAAGACACACTGCCTTTGGTACGCCGGTCGATCAGTACATGACAGCATAAAGTGGAAGCAGAAGAGACCTAGTTTGTCCTTTTGTCTCCCTCTGTTTGACGATTCTGGACTTTGTGTGACATTTCGGGGAAAACGGGACAGGCAAATCTTGTGAGACTTGTGAAGGATAGGCAGCTTGTTTTCCTTTTTTTTCTTGTGCTCGGTTTTGGTTACGCTGCTGATAGAGGACACGGAAGGGAGGATGACCCGGGACCTTGCGGTAGCGTCAGTATAATTAGATGCAGTAGGAGGCAAAATAAGGTACACATAGATATGCATGCTCATATTTGTGCACATACAGACATACATAGATTTACATTTATATTTACATATATTCTGTTCCGTCTAGATGTCCATCATATATTGGTAGAGTAAAATACTCAGGTACACACATGTTTGTCTCGTCCTTCTACTCGAGCCTACGAGCTTGCATCTTCACACGAGACTCCATATGCACGTGTCGGTCGGTCTAAGTGTTTGGGTGATAGGTAAACATGTAACCACTCTACACTGTCCAGCGTTGTGTTACGCAACGACGCATGTAAATTGGACCACCAAGATGGTATCATTCGGGGTGGTTCCAGCTAGGCAGGCTAGTTTGACGTCATGTCGATGGTGTGTGAGTCTAGAGATCTACCTACAGGACAAAGGGACCATTTTGTAAGAGGCACCGGATGATTGACGCACAGAATAGGCTGAAGTCTCACGCCATACTGTCATGCTGATCATGTTCCCCAGTGCAATCCGATATCCGATTCACTCCACCAGCCTTTTTTATATCTGTTTTGCACCGACTAACACGGGGAACCAAATCGGGCTATATCAAAGCTGCAATATCAAATCTCCCGGAATCCCACCCTACCGGCTAGTATGATTTCCCAAAACGAGCATTTACTGGTTCGTGCTAGACACGAGTAGAATCCCAGTCACGACCCCCCACGCAAACGACGACAACAAAAAGCACGGTCTCTCAAACGTTACGGCCTTTTTTTTTCGTTAAAAGTGTACTGTGTTATCAACCAAAAACGTGGTACTCGTGAATGATTGAACGATTGAATCACGACTTAGTAGTGATTTGTCACTTGTTTGTATCATTTCTTGTCTTGTAGACATTGGCATTTGTAAGTCAGTGGCTGTGGATTGCCGATAGAATTATCAGTATGACGGCCTCCGATGACACGTGACTCCGAATAAGGTCGGCTATTCACCAACCATTTTCCCCGGACGAAATCACACACGTATGGATTATGAATCCATCATTCTCTGTCCCCCACAGACTGATGCAACAGCAAACAGATGCCAAATCCCCGGTTCCACGTCAGTGATTCATTTTCTTACATCGCAAGGCAGCCTTTGAACAATTTAACCAGTGTGTAACATGCAGTTAGTGCATGAATGGAATGTTAGCAACACAATAAGCCCCAATGGCCCCTTCTGTACCCGCTATACATATGCGCTTACATATTCTGAATCAAAAACTCAAAATTCCATGTAGCACCAGTCAGACTGGGCTGTGAGATGTCGTGAAAAATGAGTTTCTATATTTGTTGAGGGACACATGTTTTGCTTGTATCAGTGAGACAAGATTACAGGCGTGACAGCTGAAATGGGGTATACTCAAAATGATGAGTTTCTGACTACTGTGACGTCTTGGTGAGTAAGGAAAGTAAATATCGAGGCCTTCTTCAGGGAGATTGATCATGATGTGTCGTTTAAAGCACACCCCTACAGGTTCTACGGAACCCTCCTTCATCTGTGATTTCCCCATGGTGGTGTTAGACCAAATCCGGTGNGTTTCTATATTTGTTGAGGGACACATGTTTTGCTTGTATCAGTGAGACAAGATTACAGGCGTGACAGCTGAAATGGGGTATACTCAAAATGATGAGTTTCTGACTACTGTGACGTCTTGGTGAGTAACGAAAGTAAATATCGAGGCCTTCTCCAGGGAGATTGATCATGATGCGTCGTTTAAAGCACACCCCTACAGAATCTACGGAACCCTCATTCATCGGCGATTTCCCCATGGTGGTGTTAGACCAAATCCGGTGGAGGGATAATGCTTGGATGAACGACTGGAACTCTCGCGTTTCCACGGTTGACATCTGTACAAGCGCGGGGAATTTGCGTGAGAGATGATGAAATGTTGAAGAGACGGCCCAACCACTGGGGTTGAATTGCTGTTTCATTCCAGCATATCCAAGGGAGTAGAATACACAGGTGCCTAATAGACACCAAGGGAACACAATATATCCCGAGACTCTTTTCGGGTTGGACGTTGCAAGTAAAGGGATTCAATATGATATGTAATCCATGAATTCAAAGGGATGTCTATCTTTCCACTCTTCTAATTCCAAAGCTCGTAACCACAACCCACGCAATGTCTCATATGCGCTGCCCCAGTCCCAGTTGTCCTACCTAACACCATCATAAACCCTCACACTTCTTGTCTTCCCTTTCCCACGCCCCAACCCCAGGCGGATTGGTGAAGTAAAGGTAACTTTAAAGAAGTCAGAAATGCACTCCATAAGCAACAAAACGGCTAGATCGACAGTCAAATTGCCAAGAAAGCACTTCATTCACCAACATCCCCTTGTTTTGTTGTCTATCAAATCATGCCGATATCTAGCCTCTTTTCGTTCTCCCCGACCTCCGACATGTGAGATACATGGCGTATTAGTATGCACATAGTTTCTTTAGGAAAGTCGGAAATCTACGGTTGGTTGGTTGGGGTGGATAGATTGGGAGATTGAATGGTTTGACAAGAGACATGGATAGTAACTGTTAGAAAGGGCCAGAGACTAGTCAAATCCTCAGGGGCGTGGGAAAGGAACTCAAAAAAGAAGAAGCACGGAACTGCTTCGAGAAGAATAACCGGGAAGTAGCTGGAAGGATGTAGTATGTGTGTAGAAGAGGGAACCGACAGACAGCTTAGTGTGTTTGTTCCGTTATATTATAATTGACTTGGGAAAAAAGAAAGCTAATGGTAATTTACCAGACACGAACGGAGGGTTGCACCGGCGAAACACGCTTTTGTTGACTGATATTTGGTGGCTGAGGCTCGGTAGAGAAATCTCATCCACGGAGTGGAAGGCCTCAAGTTCCTCTGCAAGGACTCACATAACTGCGAGACCTAGTGGACTTGGCTGTCTCTGTGTGAGGCACCTAACCCTGAACAAATAATTACATCATAGACAGCTAGCTGGTAAAGTGTGTCAGTTCTATTTTCTGTTTTTGTTTTTCTTCATTCTGCACTATTGTGTGTTACGTGTTATTCCATGGATTATATTGGCTTGAGATATATGGATTCTCAAAATTTACCATTTGTCCTTCTATATTAGCTCCTTGTCACAAAGAAACTAGGACCACGTCCAAGAACTCACCAGCGGCAAAATAACCCTAGCATTGACCATATGGAGATTTGACATCATATGCAGGTAACGTCTGTTCATCTCGCTAAGATTAAGGCCAGATCAAAGCATCATTCGTTGCTTAGCACTGCATTGGTATTAACAGTGAGGACCAACCCTGAAGTGAACCCTTTACCTAACTAATGGCCTGTCCGTACCTTGTAATTGTAGTGTGTTCGGACAAGGAAGTCCTGGGACAAAGAGACAATAACGACGGATCTTTTTTTTTACTTGTTGTTCTTTTGTCGTTGTTCTTTATTCTATTCTTCAAAGTGCGTTTTTCCCCACCGGCGATATCGAGACATGCAATGGTAGTACACACATCAAGCTTTGTAATTCACCAAAAAAAGATATTCTTTCGATTACCATGAGTTACCACAGATCGTGACTAAACATGAATCACAAATAGAAGCCTAGCCCTTTCCATCGCCACCAAAAAAGAGGCCTTTTGTTAGAGGGACCTGAACGGTAACCAAGTTTCCGTCTGTTCCTGCTCGACATTGTTAATTTCCTTCCCTGTCATTACTATGACGTTTTGCCCTCTCGGCCGACCGTGCCGAGGCTAACAGAGTTTGCGCGGCTGCAGGTAATGCAGAAAGGGAAATGCTATGCATGCTGCAATGGCAACATTGGTGAAAATTGCGAATAGAGCCGCATTCACCGCTATCGTATTTGCCTGGAGAGACCCGCTTGACCTGCTTGTTTCGTACATAGACGAGTACTGGATCTTGGGAATATTGCCAACGGTGTAGTGTTTTTGCTTATAGTTACTGCAATATGACTCTGACTCCGTTGTCTATAGTGGAGTCACAAACAGAAAACGTGACCGCCTGTATACACCTCAGTAGAACATGCACACGCAGCTACTGAACAAACAGGTTGCCACCGACTTTCGTCACCATTATAGAGGTCTTGACCAAGTTAAGGACCCCTCAAGGCCCTGCATGTGCATCAGAGGTTGTCGTCACTTTCCTTCCATGTTAGTGTATGTTTCAGTGCCATGGCAATCAATGGTTATAGCCCTCCACCCCCCCGTTCCTGACCGAGCTTAGATCAGGGCACCACGAGCACCGCCGATGAAGAGCCAGCGGCCCCACGGAATGAATGGCAAATTTGAGGATCACCAGGAAATCTTTAACCGGGGCCGTTTTTACGGTCGATGGATTTGGTTGACGGGCTTCCGACTGTAGCGGGATATGTAGAAATTCGGCTCCACAGCCGACATTTCTACGTTGGCGTGAGAGTTCAGTGGGTTTGTCAGAGGGTCTGAGGGATAGCTGAGAGAGGGATAGAGACAGAAACAAGCGAGTGATTTTGATCATGTCCTATATAGGTGTCTTTTTTTGTCAATGAAAAAAGCACTTGATGTACATACATAGTTTGATCTGACTTCTAGGCAGTTCAACTGCAACGTTTCGCGGGCCTCAAGAGTTGGTGTGTATGAAGAGGCATATTGTATGTACGTATGTATGTAGATGCCTGACATGTCAATTGTATACATAGGCCAAGTAAGTGAAGACTTCTACATTCACAGAAAGAATATACATACACATCAGTATAGGGTAGAGTATTTGGTGTATGTATGTACATTCAGTGGTGCAGTATAACTTCATACTGTGTGTTATTCATGGAGACAACTCAAAATCGATCAATATCACATTTAAAACTTCAAGAGGGTCTATGTTTTTTATCTTCACCCCCACACACAGTAACTTTATATATTCACACCTGGTGTGACGGGTCTTACACCATTCACATTTGGACAGGGGTGGATTTTCACATTTTTCTATCCAACAGGGAGGAGAGATGTTCTCCCTCGCTCGGTGCCAACGTCCATATAATTAGGCCGCGCCCACCTTACTTGTCTCTTCCGCTTCTACGAAGATCTTCTTTTACTTCTTTTTCTTTTTATATTCATTTTGCTTTCCGTTCCTCCATCTGCATATTGCTGCCCAACGAACTCGCTTGGAGCCCTCACATCTTACATTATTCATACCCTACACCAGCAAGCTTCTTCAACCAGTCGCTTCATAGCTCACAACGGATCCTGTCGACCAATCATCACCACTTCGCCTTTGCAGAGTTACGACTTTTATACTCTGTATATCATAATATCGACTTCTTTTTAGTGTCAACCCGTAGTCACAGCACTTGAACAGCAAACGCCACCACTTTAGTCTCTGATCTATCAACTCTCGAGCTGCAAATTACTCGTAGAGAGCCACGCCAATATCACGGACGTGTGCATCATCCTCCCAAAAAATACACCAACCTAATCAACTTCATCACACAATACACCGAAAAATGGCCAACCTCGGTCAAGCCCCACACCCTATGATGGGTTTCAGCCCTTTCAACGAGCCACAATACGTCCCTTACCAGTCATCACCTCCCGGAACTGCCGCCTCTTCTCCCCGGAACACACCTCACCACGGCTTCTACTCGCCCCCTCCACGCGTCAACTCGGCACAGAGCCCACCACGTCCCGCAACCCGCGCTCACTTCCGCACATCCAGCGCAAACGTTACTCCGTCTCACCCAAGTTCCGGCTATCCCAGCCCCCGCGCCCCAACGCATTCCCCAAGATACGACAGCGAGGGCCGCTATGCCACGGCTAATGTGAGTGATGGCTTCTATTCTCGCAACTACCCTCCCTACCAAACGAGTTCGCCCCAGCCGTCATTGCATTCGCGCCGTCCACAACCCTTCAGCCCTACACGCAACAGCACTCCTAGCGGAGAGTCGGATGAAGAGTTCTTTGGCCGGGATGGAAACATCATGTATGCGACGCCGGCTGGCCGCCGCCGCACCGATTACCACGCCAACGGGAACATTGGCAACGCTGCCATGTACAGCAATGCGGGGCCATATGGGAGTCGGCCGGCTTCGGCGCATCATGGGGGACATCCACGGCGGAGAAACTCGTTTGGGGAGCCTGCGGCCCGCGAACACTCGACTGATAGATATTCACAGGCCGGCGCGTATAGCCCCATGCATGAGATGTTCGACCACCACTCTCCCAGATACCATGAGATGCCTGCGCGGCCCACGACTACCTCGCGCCGTCCGTCCATGACCACCCCGCAGCGTCCGGCTACCACCGCTCCTCGCCCTCAGAAGAAGACTGCGCCTTCATCGCCTGCCCCATCAAGCCCACGTGTCGCTACTAAGCGGGATGCCGAGAAGCATAAGATCCCCGATGGTTTCTCGCTCAAGAACTGGGATCCTTCGCAAACTCCCATTCTCCTGCTCGGCTCCGTCTTCGACGCTAACTCCCTTGGAAAGTGGATTTACGATTGGACTTCTTACTATCACGGTGCTTCTTCAGTAGAGGGTGATATGGCTGGTAAGCTTTGGCTTATTCTGATTCAGCTGTACGGAAAGATCCACGATGGTGAAAAGGTTCTTCACAAGCTTCCAAGTGAGGACCGCAAGATTATCTTCGACTTCCTTGAGGGTGGTGATCGTCTGCAAAACAATCTTCGCAAGCTTCTCAAGGGTTGCGAAGACCCCATGCTTCACGCTGCTGAGGGTCGCTCTGAGGGTCTTGGTACCAACTCCGGTGTTGAGTTTGTCAAGACTCTCTTCGGTAACGACCGTCAATCTACCGACCGCTTCATTCACCAGGTTGAGACCTTTGTTGCCCGTTGGTCCAAGAACTGCGACCGCCTCATCGAAAGAGCTCACATCCGTCACTAGATTGCAGCTGTCATATGACCGCTCTCTAGTTTTGAACGTTTATTCTTGTTTTCCTGGTCTATCGACCATTTGTTTTGTTTTGTGTTTTTGCAGTCTTTGCTTAAAGATCTTCAATACGTTTGTAACAGGGCGACCTGTTCTCTACCCCTCTCACCACCACAATTACATCGCTCATTCTCTACCCACCCACTCCACAAAAGCGTTTCTATTCTTTTCCTCTACGGAAATATTTGTTTCTTCCTTTTTTTATTCTGCATTCTTTTTCTTGGAGATACCCCAGTCCACGTTCTACACTGTACCATGGTCGAGACTAGATGTTCTCCCTTGGTGGTCAAGCCTCAGAAGGTCTCGACCCGGCTTTGGCGTCTTCAGCGTCGTTTCTTTTTTGTTTGTCCTTGCTAGTTGGGCCGGAGCCTAGCTTGCTTTTCGGGAGGGTCTTTTTTCGAGTGTCCATTGTGTTGGATGTCCAGTCTTGTTTTTGCTCTTTGTGTTTTGTTTCTTTATATCTTCGCTTCCTCTTTCTTCGGTGGCTCTCCATGCATTGGGGTCTGTGTCCTTTTCTTTTTACAGAACAGGAATGTCATGGCTCTAATGAGGGTGTCATGCATCACTGCATTTATAAATGCTTATGACCATGACGTCTTTGATAGTCAACGACCTTGCAACCGTAATTCTTTTAGTTTTTGCTTTTCTGTTTTGTGTCCATTTTGCTATTTCTCGTTTTGGCTGCAAAAGTATGTTTTAGATTGGTCTTGATTTTAATAGAATGTTCTGCTATTCTCTCTTTGCAACTGTTTGTCAATTGTGATCAAAGTAATTTATCTGTTCCGTGTGTTTGACTTGTTTGCACATGAATCGGCTGAGCCGCCCTCGGTGTTCATTCTCAGACTAGACAAAAAGCCCGAGAGGGGCGTATTGTCTCCCTTCACGCCGGGCCTCAAAATCTACGTTACAGTAAAGACTTTCTTTTTTGGATGAGAAATCAACAAGGAAGCCAGTGCGGCGGCTATCGCCTGTAATATCAAAACAGATCTATTACTGCATGCTCTATGTCTCGATTCGCAACAGGGGAGGGAGTATTTGCACTTGTGGGCCATTCGGATGCAGAGAAGAAGTCAAAAGAAATGAAACAACGTTGCAGTGACATCCAAAGCTCACGTTACTTGACTGCGGAAAAGTCTATATGTATGTACATGTGTACACATGCATCTCAACACATCTCGAATGTATGCATGACGGGGATTCTCGGCTCGACGGGCCATTATGGGAATTTTAAGCAAACGGGGATCACGGATACTGCATGACTTGGTAGCCAAGAAAGACCACATGTCTATGTACAGGATTCTCTCAACAAGCAAAAGTGAACCAGCGGAAGCACACATGTGTGGCAATGGACTGTGCAGAGCCAGACGCCGCTATTGAATAGAGAAACCTGTGAGGGGAAGAGACAGCGGTGAATAGAGTTGGTTTGTTGGAGAGTTGACATCCCTCGCTTGCTTGATCTGGCTACGTATGCCAAGAGTATCGGCCGGATCACGGAGGTTGGGTGTGATGAGAGGCTGGGGAAGAAATAATTCGGAGCTGTTTCTTAGCGTTTTCTAGATTGACGTGGGACGACCGAAAGTGGTTTAATTAGTGGAGGGTATTCATTGAGTCTAATGTGAAACGTGACTTTGTTAAATGATATCTGTGTGTAGACATGTTGAAACTTTGATCTGGATAAGTAGGCAAGAATACATGATGATTTCGAAGCTCAAAAAGGCAGGAGAGAGACGTGCCGTGTTGCCTCTAATGGTGACAGAGGAAACTTGTCTCTATTGTCCAGGCCGTCCATATCTTGAAAATCGCCATATCGTCCCCGCACTATAACCTTCAGCGGTACTCGCCTAAACTCCTCCACCAACGCAAAGGATCTTCCAGAGCCATCAGGGAAAAGGAACCTGGCGATCACCGCTTAAGCGGCGATCTTCTACTGTTCCATTCGTGAAAACTAGTTCGACTGAACAAACTGTCCGATAAAAAAAGAAGTTGAGTCTGGGCTACCCCCTATACAGTACACCAACACAGGGGAGAAGGGCTCTAGCACACGAGGGCGGCGTGGAGAAAAAGATAGCATGCAGGGGGCTAATTGAGATATCTGAACTTTGTTTCATCAAGGGATTGTGTTTCAGCGGGTTCTTTATGTTCTTCGTTTTGGGTGGGCTATGGTTATAGTGGGTTTTGATGGGCGAGAGAAGCTTCTTTGGAGGGGATCATAATGTTGGGTTTTCTTTCCGTGATGGATGTGCTGGAATGGTTGTGTAGGATCAGATTGAGGCCTCACGGAGCGGTTACGAAGCGGCTCTATTTGGACAAGGAGACAAAGGGATTGTCGTTTTCCTGAGGAGCACGGTGATTGAGTTCCAGGGGTGAAAGTGAGTTTCGTGAATGACACGTCTATTGAGGAGTGATGTTTTCTCTAATCGTCCATTTCTATTGAATGTATCTGTCAGGAGGTCACGACGCTGACGAACGACCGTGAACAAACCACCTAAACCTCGTCACAAGCGCCATTGATAAACCATACCACTGGCCAATCAAGTCTCCGAACCAATGAAGTCGTCTATATACTTATATAAGCAACTGATGTGATGTCGCCATTGTACCCCACACCTGAACCAGACTTTTTTCTCTCCGGTTCTTTTCCTTCATGGCAAGAGACGGCAGAACGGAAAAGACATTTTAAAGCATTTCCGCCATCGTGATAGAGTATAAACAGCCCTATGATTATTAGGCCACGCATACTGGCCACGGGTTGACCTCGTGTACCTCCTGGTGACTAGAGTTGCTTGACGTGCATAGACGATGTCGTACAGGTTGTACAATGGGGCCGGAACAGGCTAGACAATGCATAAAGACAAGCATCGACTTGAAGGTTCATCGTGGGTATAGACACATGTATGTATGTACATGTATATATTTTCCTCAAGTCTCCACGTGTTTGAGACCACGAGGACTTGCTTCTTTTTCGGCGTCAAACTCGGTCTTACGAACCGCCCGTCTTCTCTCTACAAAGTAATCCTTTCTAATTCACCCAATTATAATGTAGTCTTTACCCCCCGAACCGCCATCCTCTCCGCAAAGTACCCACAGTGTTTCGTACACTATGTACTCACCGTACCCAGTACCCCCCTCCATCCCGCCCTCGTAAGCCTGCCAAGCCACCAGAATGCAAGGACACATGGCTCTGGGCAAGGGAAGTTTAGAAATTCCTCCATTCCTTCATCTACTTTGTGTGTATATATATCCGTTCCCCAAAATCTTTCCCGATGCACGCCACCACAATCCGGGTTAACAAGCCCCCAAAACTCACTATACAGCCAACTACTGCACACCATCGGTCACCAAGCGAAAGAACTCGGCTTGTCTTTGTGCCACGGTGGTAATTATGTGGCTATGCCGACTGCGTTGGCTGAAAGGAGAGAAAGAAAGAACGAGAGATTGTCGTTGGTGATTGTGACAAAAGCACCATTGTGCAATGGTGATGACCCAACAAAAGCTCCCTGTAATCAACAAGTTCCTTTTTTTCCTTGTTGTTACAATGTAACCAAAGAATAAAAAATATCTCGTTGGAATCCACACACGGCACAAAGAATTACAGAACATGGTTTGTGCATGGCTATTCCCACGTACCGTAGTGGATATTGCCCGGGCCGTTGCTTCTTCTTGTACGACATGGTTTACCGCATAAAGGAAGATTCCTAGGATAGCTGGTGGATGGCTTCTGCGGTGAGATGGAAGGAAATACGAGGCACTGAGCTCTTGGGTTGTGCAACGGGTTCATGCATATGGGTCCATTGGGATTGAGACGGGTTACAAGGAATGCTAACTTGATATCATTACTATGCTAAAGCCAGAAAATAGAAAAGGAAAGGAGAGGCCTTCATTTAAAGTGGCTCGATGTAGTAGCCCCGTTGGCTTTGCCAGCTTGGTAGACTTCACTTAGACTTGAGTATAGACTTTTGACTCGTTGAATCTCCTGCGTAAAGAAAGTCCGGTCTGTCTCATCTTCAAGTTCTCCAACCAAGTCCATGAAACTGCTCGCCTTGAAGAACTTATTCTCCTTGTTATAGAGCTGTCGACTCTTAACAGCTCCATCCGACTCCCCCTCCGCCCTAACCCTAAATACCTCTTGTAAGATATCGATATCGTATGGGATATCAAAGAGATCTCTTGAATCTTCATAAGTGAACAAGAAGAAGAATCGTTTGAATCCCGACCAAGTGATTCCACTTAGACACAGAGAGCATGGCTCGTGGGTAGCTAAGAAATAGCAAGTAGCTGGATCGGGACGAGTGGCCGGGTCGGGGTAATCGGCTGTGAAGAATTGATGGATACAATTGATTTCACCGTGGAATAATGGTGACACGCGTTCATTGTTGGTTGCAGTTGTCAAGGGCGTCAAGTCGGAGGAGAGAATAGAGGCCCCGAAGACTTTACTTCCATTGGCGACACCAGCGCTGGTGAGGGGGACGATGGAAGATTCGATTGTAGTTAAAAGGGCCGTCAAGAGGGCCTTGGGGGTCGGCGGGGAGGTAGCCATGATGAATTGATAATGAAATAGATGACTGCAAAGATTGATAAAGTCGATAGAAGCAAGTTTGAAACCCAGTATATTTAAATCCACCGAGATATCGTCTAGTTCCTATCCTCTTTATATATCTCAACAACCCTCAATCCATCGACGCTAACCCCAATCCATTTTGCCTGTGAATTACCCTTTTCGGTCAAACTAGCCCCGCGGCCCGGCGACCTCCGACTGAGATAGAAGTCAGTCTGAACTCAGTTATCTACACCAAAAATAGCAAGCTAAATGAACAAATGTAATCTAATACTGTAATCTCACGATAGTTTTATGCATCTTCATCTTCCAGTCATCTTTGCCATTCAAAAATATGGTGCCACAAGACACGCTGACTAAGCGCTCTAATCAGAGTTTTCGGAATCCTCCGTATTGATATAAAACTACAATCGTAGATATGACTTTATAAGTGAATATACAAATAGGCATATTTACAACGTCAAAATGCATTACATTCGTCTCTTGCGGCCACCTGCCGTCTCCATCCGGGACCGCGGCAAGACTTACCTCCACCTCTGCTTCACCGTCGCCACTGATCTCGGCGACGCCTATCTCGTCCCGCCAACCGGCATTGCTCTTACTCTCACGTACTGGGTAAACGGGGTTCTCCAAAGACCTACGATCCCACTTTGCAAATGGGCTCCTGGATCTAGAGTTATCAAGCTGGATGTACCACTCAAGGTTCTTCCCCGTGGTTCCTTCGTTGACCGCATTTACATTTCGCCTGCTGAGCCAGAGCTGGGCTTGCTGAAGATGGCGCAGTTGTTTGCGGAATCTCCACTTATTGTACCTGTTGTTGCGAAGGTGGGTGTTTCTAGGGCGGAGGATGATGTTCATTATACCAGTCGGCAGTTACTCCTGGGTGATGTGCAAGGAAAGAGACTTTTCTTGGCGCTGGAAGAGGAAGTTCGTGACTCGATTGCTAAGAGAGTTTGGGATGGCGGATTAATGACGGCAGGACTTCTTTGGGAACTGGGTGCTCAAGAATCGGAAGGGCTGGGTCAGGGTCTTGGATTGGTCAAGGAGGTTATGGAACGGGATAACCTACGTATCTTGGAACTTGGTTGTGGTGTTGGAACCTTGGGAATTGCTTTTGCTGCTGCCGTGGCAAAGAAATATCAAGGGGAACCTGGTGCTACATCTCCCCATAAGATCATCATGACCGACCTCCCGGATGCCTCCGACGTGGCTAACCGGAATATCGCTCTCTACCAAACTGGCACAGATACCCTTGTCGCACCCCAGATCTCCTACGAAAACCTCGACTGGTTCGACTGTCAAAACGGTGTCATGGGCCCATTGGTTTCGGCAGAGCCAAGGTGGGATCTTGTCATTATCAGTGACTGCACTTACAACACGGATGTCATCCCGGCTTTAGTAGGCAGCCTGGATAAGCTTCACGAGAGAGGTGTTGAGATGGATGGGAAGGGACCGGTTGTTATGTTGTCGACCAAGCCTAGACATGACTCCGAAAGTGTTTTCTGGGAGCAGATGGAAGGAGCTGGCTGGGCGATTGTGGAGAAGGGGGAGTATCCCATTTTGAACCTGGGTGGAGCTGAAGAAACTTGCGAGGTTTACTTGTTCCGGAAGGGGAGCGCATAAAATTGGTGTTTAGAATATAAAAATATTGATAATGCCGAGTTGACAAATATATTCACCTGTCTACATCCATCATGAACTTAAACGTATGTTGATATAGGGTTACTAATACATATCCAACCCTGGTGACCGGATGCTTCCCCGTGTCGTATAGACCCGGCAGGCAATAACCGGATATATAAAAAGGGAATTCTCCCACGAAATTGAGCATTTGAGAATAAACAATTCCTCGTACATACATATGTATGACAGACATGATAACACAACCTTGTGTTTGCTTCTTTGTCATCCCACCACCAAGCACTCCACAGAATACATCTTGATAATTTCGGCCGCTCAAGATATGTCCTCGCTCTCACAGATCGGAGTCCAGGAAGAGTCCGAGATATGATTTTCTGACATAATTCCACGGTCCAAATATTTTGTACGACTATCCAAGGCTACCTTGATTTTTGTTCCTCTACATACTTGTCTGTTGGTTATTCACCTGATTCGATAGATCCGGTTTTTGATATTCCCGGGTGGTTATTTCCTTGTCTCGTCCGTACTGGGGAACAAGGCAACGTTGCGGAATCATATGACACACGCTAGAGCTTATTTTGACGTCGCGTGGTTCATGAGCCTAGGCCGCTTTGGTGAATATAAATGTTGATCGGCCCCGATACCGATACATGTTTTTTTCACATTTGTTGTTTGCTTCGTGCTGTGGGTGGTTCGGTGAGTATTGGGGGGAAGATGATTGCATGATAAGCACCACTAACAATTACATTAGGAAATTTCGTTACCCTTATTCTGTCTCCACTGATGCTAGAGATGGCTTGCACTACACCCCATACCCGATGCCTGAGACGGCTCTTCATACTGCTGTACAACCACGCATAACAACGACTTGGCAGAATGAATCCAACGACACATCGTGCACTTGCCATTGGCCAGAAAACCGTTGACCGATCGCAAATAAGGGTGATAACTCCGTGAACCATAATCCATTGATTATGTCTCATCGCTTAGTATGTCCCACCCGCAGACCTGGACTTTTCACGGCGGAATCGCTTACGGCGTTAACCAATTCACCCCACAAATAAGATGGCCGTATTTACGGAGCTTGTCCATAACTCCGACAAACATCGATACCAACCCTATTCCATGTACTTAGGGGTTACAAAAAAGCCAAAAGCCATTTAGCATATGCAGGCGTGCAGGGTTCAGCGTGTGACGGGTCCACTGGCTCATTATGATTCATGATTTCAAATCATGAGTTCGTTGTGACATTGGCATCTGGCAGATATTTGTTTTCATTAAGATGGACATGGATCATGGCGTTTGACACATATCTCATGGAGACTCGCTTACAATTTACACTGGCCTCGACCGACCGGCCGGCCGGTCAACAGTTGTCAAGGCCCCGGACGAGTCGACCGAATCTCGTGTCTCATAAGTTACACCAGGGAGCCGGCATCCTTGATATGCAGTATCACGGATCATCTTTTCACCGTATAAATGGGCTACTATCGAATTCTTCATTATTCAGGCGGCTGATTTGTCAGGAGGGATAGAATTGGGCCGAGTACACACAAACTTATCAGCAAGCCATTGTTACACCTTTGCTAGTTGTTTGTTTGCATGCAGCTGAAGGATTTTCTTTGGTCCGGTGTAAGATGAGCAAAACGGGGCGGGGATTAATCCATTAACACCCGAATCCGTATTCCTGTCGAGGCTCACCGGAGCTTGGGGTTTGATTCCGCTTACTTGTTAAGTAGGTTGGGCCGCTGGTTAAGCGCGACAATTACTGGATGTGGCAACTCTTGGCTCCGGACGAGAGGCTCTGACGAATGTCAGATGGGTGTATGAGGTGATTTGAAAATATTGAGGGGGTAATGTTCTCGTTTCTATGGCCGGGCAAACGTCCGTGTTGGAAAGTTTAACCGGTTGATAGGTTTTTTGGTTTCGTGCTTGGGTCTGATTGGAAATCATGATGACGAATAACGAGTTATGGTTAATTGTCGAAAGTCTAGGCTCTGGTTGGGATTAGCGTTGACTTGTCCAAAAAATTACCCGTGTTGTTAGAGTCTAGGGTCTTACGCTAGGCAGATTCTAACTACCGGATTCTATTCCTTAACTCCATGGACACGATGGGACCTGTGTATGCGGGGCGGACAGACCAATCATCCGCGTCTATTCAATATATAAGGGCTTGGTATACATGTATATATAAAGTTGCGGTGAAACCATCTTTCGGAATCCAGCAGTATGGCTTCGGTTGCTTGACAAACAATCTCTTCCAACTTGACCTTTTGTTCATAGTGAGGTCCCTGCCTGGGTTTATATTTCGAACAAATATCCCCTATTTTCTCTTACATCTTATAATTCATTCACAGCTATCTTCAATTCACATTCACTTATTGTTATTCTCATAATCACTTATCTCATTGCCAATCATGGCTCACCCGGATGGTAATGGCTCCTCAACAGCCACCTCCCTAAACGACCACGCCGACCCTCCTCCCGGTATCAACGTCGAACAAGCCGAAGCCGAATTCACCCATCTCCGTCAACAGCTAAGCCGTGGCAGCCACGTTAGCCGCGTTAGTCGTCTCACTGCCCCCGCCGACAAAGAAGTTGACCCGGAAAAGGGTGGCGCTCCTGATGTAGATTCAGAGGAGGATAACGACCCCTTTGATCTCGAGAATGCCCTCCGGAGTGACTTGGCGCGCGAGGAGGAGGCCGGCATTAAACCTAAGCATATTGGTGTTTACTGGGACAAGTTGACTGTAAAGGGGTTCGCCGCTATGGAGAACTTCATTCTTACTTTTCCTATGGGCCTTATCTTTACTTTGAATATCTTCATGCCCCTTTTCACCCTTCTTGGTCTTGGACCTAAGCAGAAGGAAGTTAATATTCTCGAGGACTTCAGCGGTGTCTGCGAGCCTGGTGAGATGGTTCTTGTTCTTGGTCGTCCTGGTTCTGGTTGCACTACTTTCCTCAAGACTATTGCCAACCAACGTGGTGCGTACTCTGGTGTCACTGGAGAAGTCCTGTATGGCGAATTCACGGCCAAGGAGTTTGCCAAGTACCGTGGTGAAGCCGCCTATAACCAGGAGGATGATATCCACCATGCTACATTGACGGTTGAACAGACTCTTGGTTTTGCCCTGGACTCGAAGATGCCCGGTAAGCTGCCCGCTGGTATGACTCGCAAAACCTTCAAGGAGAGTGTCATTACGACTCTTTTGAAGATGTTCAACATGGAGCACACCCGGAAGACCATCGTCGGTGACGCCTTTGTTCGTGGAGTCTCCGGTGGTGAACGGAAGCGTGTCTCTATCGCTGAGATGATGATCACCAACGCCTGCATTCTTTCTTGGGATAACTCCACTCGTGGTCTTGACGCCTCTACCGCTCTTGATTTTGCCAAGTCTCTTCGTATTATGACGGATCTTTACAAGACTACAACCTTTGTTTCACTCTACCAAGCTTCTGAGAACATCTACCAACAATTCGACAAGGTCCTCGTCATTGACTCTGGCCGTCAGGTGTTCTTTGGAAAGACCTCGGAGGCTCGCTCGTACTTTGAAGGCTTGGGTTTTGCTCCTCAGCCAAGACAGACCACTCCGGATTATGTCACTGGATGCACTGATGAGTTTGAACGGGAATATGCCCCGGGTTTCTCCAAGGAGAATGCCCCTTACGATTCTGCGACTTTGGCTGCTGCTTTTGAGGCTTCTACCGCGCACAAGGAACTTCGCGCTGAGATGGCTCGGTACAGAGAGCGTTTGGCGGAACAGAAGGCCAAGTTTGCGGATTTCCAGTTGGCTGTTAAAGAGAGCAAGCGTGCTTCTACTGCTAAGTAAGTTATCCTCATTTCACGACACATGAACTTGCACTAACCTCCACCTCACTATAGATCTACCTACAGTCTTGGATTCCATCTCCAAATCTGGGCTCTCATGAAACGTCAATTCCTCCTCAAACTGCAAGATCGCTTCACTCTCGCCGTTTCCTGGTTCCGCTGCATCGTCATGGCAATTCTCTTGGGAACCCTTTACTACGACCTCAACCAAACGTCCACCGCCGCATTCTCTCGCGGTGGTCTGATTTTCATGGCTTTCCTATTCAATGCCTTCCAGGCTTTCTCTGAGCTCGCTGGCTCCATGATGGGTCGTGGAATTGTTGCCAAGCATCGTGCTTATACCTTCCATCGGCCTTCTGCGCTGTGGATTGCACAGATTATTGTGGATCAGGCCTTTTATGCGACGCAGATTATGGTGTTCTGTATCATTGTTTACTTCATGTCGAACCTTAACCGGACGGCTGGCGCTTTCTTCACCTTCTACCTCATGATTTTCACGGGTAACATTGCCATGACTCTGTTCTTCCGTATCATGGGTGTTGTCTGTCCCGATTTCGATTCGGCTCTTAAGTTCACTGTTTTCATCGTCATGGCTTTAATCTCCACTACCGGTTACATGATCCAGTACGATCAAGAGCAGAAGTGGCTCCGTTGGATCTTTTGGATAAACCCCATGGGCCTCACTTTTAGTGCCCTTATGATGAACGAATTCAAGGATGCCGAGATTGAGTGTGCCGGTGCAAACTTGATTCCTTACGGTGAAAGCTATACTGATATCAACCATCGTGTTTGCACTCTTGCTGGTTCTGAGGCCGGTTCTACCCTGGTCCGGGGTGGCAACTATCTCAACCAGACTTATTCCTGGGTCGCTGGTGACATGTGGCGTAACTTTGGCATCGTCATTGCTATTATTGCTTTCTTCCTTTTCTTGAACGTCCTCTTTGGTGAAATCATTAACTTTGGTGGTATGGGTGCCGGCATGAAGGCTTACAACAAGCCCAATGCCGAACGCAAGGCACTCAATGAGAAGCTGAAGGAGAAGCAAGCGTTAAAGTTGGCCAATCCTACTGCTGAACAAGGTGCCGAGCTGAGCTTTAAGTCTGAGGCTATCCTCACCTGGGAAGGTCTCAACTATGATGTCCCTGTCCCCGAGGGTACCCGTCGTCTTCTTAACGATGTCTATGGCTATGTTCGCCCCGGTGAACTCACTGCTCTGATGGGCGCTTCCGGTGCCGGTAAAACCACCCTTCTTGATGTCCTTGCTGCTCGTAAGAACATTGGTGTTATCAGTGGTGACATCCTTGTTGATGCCGTCGCGCCCGGTAAACAGTTCCAACGTGCTACTTCCTATGCTGAACAGATGGATTTGGCAGACCACACCCAGACTGTCCGTGAGGCTCTTCGGTTCTCCGCTGATCTCCGTCAGTCTTATGAGACTCCGCGGGCTGAAAAGTATGCTTATGTTGAGGAAATCATTAGTCTTTTGGAAATGGAGGAGATTGCTGATGCGATGATTGGTATGGGCGACTTTGGTCTCACGGTTGAACAACGCAAGCGTGTTACCATTGGAATCGAACTTGCCGCCAAGCCCGATCTTCTCCTCTTCCTTGATGAGCCCACCTCGGGTCTCGACTCCCAAAGTGCTTTCAACATCGTCCGCTTCCTTAAGAAACTTGCTTCCGCCGGCCAAGCCGTTCTGTGCACCATCCACCAGCCTAACGCCTCTCTCTTTGAAAACTTCGACCGTCTCCTTCTCCTCAAGCGTGGCGGCCGTACAGTCTACTTTGGCGATATTGGCAAAGACGCTCATGTTCTTCGTGCCTATCTCAAGTCCCATGGTGCCGTCGCTAAGCCCACTGACAATGTTGCTGAGTTTATGCTCGAGGCTATTGGCGCTGGATCGAAGCCACAGGTTGGAAAGAAGGACTGGGCTGATATCTGGAGAGATTCGCCTGAGTTGCAGAGGGTTAAAGAGACTATTGTCCAGTTGAAAGCGGAGCGTGTTGCCGCCGGTAAGAATGCAGTTATTGCCTCGGATACTGAGAAGGAGTTTGCTTCGCCTTTTATGCATCAGTTCAAGGTTGTCCTTCACCGGATGAACCTTTCGCTTTGGCGCACGCCGAACTACCTTGTTACCCGCCTTATTACGCAGTTGATTGTTGGTGTTCTGGCTGGTCTTGTCTTTTTGGACCTTGACAACTCGCGGACTTCCTTGCAAAGTAAAGTCTTCGTTACCTTCCAGTTTGCCATTCTCCCCGGTCTTATCATCCCGCAGGTAGAAGTCTGGTTTAACATCAAACGTGCCCTTTTCTACCGGGAAGTTTCTGCTAAGATGTATAACTCATGGGTCTTCGTGTCGACTTTTGCCCTCTCGGATATCCCATACAGTATCCTCTGCAGTATCGTGATCTTCTTCCCGATATACTACCTTGCCGGTCTTTCCACCGAGTCTTCTCGTGTTGGCTACCAATACTTCATGGTTCTGATCACCGAGATCTTCTCCAGCACCCTCGGTCTCGGTANTTCGTGTCGACTTTTGCCCTCTCGGATATCCCATACAGTATCCTCTGCAGTATCGTGATCTTCTTCCCGATATACTACCTTGCCGGTCTTTCTACCGAGTCTTCTCGTGTCGGCTACCAATACTTCATGGTTCTGATCACCGAGATCTTCTCCAGCACCCTCGGTCTCGGTATCGCCGCCATCACTCCCTCTCCATTTGTCTCCGCCCAGTTTGACCCCCTCATTGTTCTCGTCTTCGGTCTTCTCTGTGGTGTAACCATCGCGCCTACCCAGATGCCCAAGTTCTGGCGCTCCTGGCTCTACCAGCTTAACCCCATCACTCGCATGATTAGCGGCATGGTAGTCACCGAGCTGCACGGCTTGGATGTCACCTGCACCCAGGCCGAGTTGAACGTTTTCACGGCGCCTGATGGACAGACTTGTGGAGAGTACACTCAGGCGTTCTTTGACTCGGGTGCTCCTGGGTATATCGTGGATAAGGCGGCTAGTGTATGTGAGTATTGTGCTTATGCCGTTGGTGATCAGTTTTATGAGCAGTTGAACTTGAGCTTTGATCACCGGTGGAGAGATTTGGGAATCTTCGTCGCCTTTATTGCGTCGAATATGATTATTTCGTTTTTGGCGGTGAGATACATGAACTACAACAAGCGGTAGATTCATATTAGTTGGCTGGTTGGTGAAGTTAGATAATAGATTAATTTTGGTAATATATATGGAGTGTTTTTAGTGTCAATTTTTGGTTTCCGGGTGTCGGATATGTCGTCATAGGAGTGTACTTACAATCTTTCAGCTATAAACGGTGTTTACCTTGATCAGTTAGTGATGTTGTATTGCAAACATGGTAGATGAACTCCGTTTTTGGTTCTATCTATAGTTTTCACGGCGTGCCAAATATATCATCACAAAATTTGCCTCTCAATCTTCTAAATATTCATACAATTTTCATTCTTGTCCTATTCAAACTTATATACATGATCCATAAAAAATACAACGCCCATACGCCATTACAAACCTATCATACTATAATCATACAAATCCCGTTTAAATCTCGTTAGAAGGGTACGTCACCTCAGTGGTAGGCGTAAACTCCTCCTTAATCGATCTCATGCTAACAAATCTAGTCAACAACGACGCAGCACCCGCCTTATCATTGGTACCCGAAGCACGAGCACCACCGAAAGGTTGCTGGCCAACAACCGCACCAGTAGACTTGCAGTTAATGTAGAAGTTACCCGCAGCATCTCTCAGGTTCTCCTCAGCAAAGCGCACAGCGTGACGGTCAGCGGCGAAGATGGAGCCGGTCAGAGCGTACTCGCCGGTAGAGTTGACAGTCTTGCAGATCTCAGCGTAGGCGTTGGGAGCGGCGTCATCCCAGACGTAGACGGTCAGAATGGGTCCGAACAGCTCGGTGCCCATGAGCTTGTGGTTGGGGCTCTTGGCCTCGTAGATGGTGGGCTGGATGAAGAAACCCTTGCTCTTGTCGTAGGTTCCACCGGTGAGAAGAGTCAGCTCAGAGTCAGACTTGGCCTCCTCGATCACACGGGCGAGCTTGTCGAAGGATCCGCTGTGGATGACGGGGCCGACGAAGTTCTCGGGGGACCGGGGATCGCCCTGCTTGATAGCCTTGGTGTGGGCGAGCAGCTTCTCCTTGAATTCGGGCCAGACGGACTTGGGGATGTAAGCGCGCGAGGTGGCACTGCACTTTTGACCCTGGTACTCGAAGGCGCCACGGACGGTCTGAATGACGACGTTGTCCAGATCGGCAGAGGGGTGGACAAGGTGGAAGTTCTTACCGCCGGTCTCACCGACAATACGGGGGTAAGAAAGGTAACGACCCTCAGCAACACCCTGGCCAATCTCACCGTACAACTCCCGGAAGACACCGGTAGATCCGGTGAAGTGGAGAGCGGCGAACTCGCGACGGGCAAGGACAGTCTTGGTGATTTCCACGGCGTTACCGGGGACAAACTGGATGACGTTGGGGGGAAGACCAGCCTCGAGAAGGACCTTATAGACGAGCCAGTTGGACAGGATAGCAGCGGCTGAAGGCTTCCAGACAACAACGTTACCCATCAGAGCGGGGGCGCCAGGAAGGTTACCCGCAATGGCGGTGAAGTTGAAGGGGGTGACGGCGTAGACGAAACCCTCCAGAGGACGGTACTCGACACGATTCCAGACACCGGGGGAGTTATGCTTAGGCTGCTGGGCGTACAACTCAGCGGCATACTGCACGTTGAATCTGAAGAAATCAGCCAACTCAGCAGCAATATCAATCTCAGCCTGCCAAGCATTCTTTCCCTGGCCGAGCATAACACTCGCCATCAACTCATAACGGTACTTTGTCGAAATCAGATCAGCAGCCTTCAAGAAGACAGCCGCACGATCGGCGAAGGGAAGGGAAGCCCATGACTCGCGGGCGGCAAGAGCAGAGTCAATGGCGGTGGTGACATCAGCGGGAGTGGCGGTACTGTATTGGGCGACGGGGTTAGCCAGGTCGGCGGGGTTAGGCTGGGTGCGCGAGGTGGCGCTGGTGAGGTGGCGACCGGCGATGACGGCGGGGATCTTGAGGGGGAGTTGCGAGGAGAGAGAGTCGAGAGCGGCGGTGAGCTTGGCGCGTTGAGCGGTGCCTTTGGCGTAGGTTTGCTAAGGCGGTATATGTTAGGAACATGTCTTATGTGTTTAGGATGGATGGATGCACTTACGTTAACCTCGTTCTTGATGGTAGGAACCTGGAAGGTGGCAAAGGTGGAATACGTAGCGCGAGCGCGAGAAACACCAGCAATGTTTCTGCTCGCAACCTTGGAAGCCATCATGGCAGCAGACCTCGAAGTAATAACAGCCATTTCGTCACAAATAAATCAATCAACTTCCAAAACAACCATCACAACCAAAAAGAAGGAAAAAAAATCGTCACCTGCTTATATACCCATTTGCGCCCCCGCCAACCTTCCCAAAGCGTATAAATCACCCCCGGCAAACCACGGCCTAAAGAGCTGCCAAAACCCCTGTCACAAGCTAATTCAATGGTGATAGAGCGAATAGATGCTGAGTAAGCTGGACTACGGGTGGCCGGGAGGGACGTCGGACCCACTTGGGGGTTAAGCCGGGGGCGGCCGTCGGCGATGGTGATGATTATTTTGCCGAGGTCGGATAGTGGGTGTTTTTTTGGGGACAAGAGTAGGGGATTTACGTTGGAGAGTTGACGTGCATGATTAGTCTCGTGACTTGTCGGTCGGGTTTTGTCGGCGAGCTGGTTTTTAAGTGTAGAGAGGGATACTATAGAGCTGTTTTTGGAAGGTTTGATACCCCACTTTATTCTGCAATGTGGCACGACTCGGCTTATCTATTGTTTGTGTGCATATGTGTATGTGAAATTGAAATCGTCTATGGAAAATTAACCCGTCTATGTATACGTGACCCGATCATATCCATCCATCTAGCCACATCATCGCCATGGCCACCCCAACATCTAGCTAGAATGACCATCCGACGAGGCGCCCCATCTCCCCATTTTCCCATTGCTAAAATGATCAATCTCGGACGAAGGAAA
>JSUI01006542.1:141375-207646 GCA_000833645.1 Huntiella omanensis | reverse complement strand
GGGACATCCCATGGCAAAGGGACAGTCCCTGAATATTCCAATGTTGGAATCGTCAAGCCGTATGGCTGCGTATGTCCCAACTTATCAGATTGCTCCCGTTCCACCCTAATCATGACATCTAAACTTCCATCCGTCCCGTTACCATGTGTAACTTCATCAGCCGCCTTATGGGTCGTTCCCGCACCAAGTTCGTCAGCACAGATAGGACCGTGTCCATCAGCACCTTGGAACTGGCCATCGGATGACTGTGGTGTATCAGCATCCCGGGTGAAGTGGTCGATGCGCGGGGTATTCTCCGTGATGATGGAGAAATTCCGACTCGGCATCATACAATGATTATTCTTCGAAGTAACCGGCGTAGACCCTGGATCCTTCTCAAACAAATTCAACATAGTCTCGTCCGTCTCATCGTTCAAATGGTGGATCTTATTCCTCTTCGCCAATAAGTTCGCAACGGCCTGAGGCGGCGGCTTATTAACAATCGCCGAGGAAACCACATTCTGCATAAACCGGAAGTCTCTCTCCGCCGGAATCTTCAACGTCGGATTCGAATAGAACCTCCCCAACGCCGCCAAGTGGACATCTCCACCTAGAAACGTCACGCGCACGGAGAATTCTGCTGAAATAGCTTGTAGCCGCTCAATCATAGCCTTACGCTCCACCTTATGCGTCTTGGCTGTGTAGTGGTCATCCAAATCATCCAGTAAATCAATGTTCCCGTCAAACTGGTTAAACAAGCTCCCGGCAACTTTGAAATGGCGATTAAGCAATTTGACCGGCTTTACTACGGGGCTGCGGAAGATGTGTTCCAGCCATGTTAGTCGCGGGTAAGCAATCGGGATACCTAAGAGGAATAAGAGATGCTTAATGGGAGATCCAGCTGCGCGTGCAGCCTGGAGGTTTTGGCGGAGACGGGTGAACAGGAAGTCGTATGTCTCGGGGTAGTTGACCTGGTGTCTGGTACGTTCCGTTCTAGCGTCAATTCCACAAATTGCCATCCGGGGACCTAACGGTGCATATAAATGATACGCCATCTCTTGGATATACGGTCCTGGCTTGGCACCCTTGATGTATATCGTTGGAAGAGAACCTGGCGAGGCGACATAAGCATCGGCCATTTGCATTTCTGGATCTCCCTTCTCCGTGGTGTACGAATATCTAGGCGGTGGCAAGTGATGCTGGAATAGCATGTAGTACTTATACGCACATCCGCCAATTCCCCTGAACATATCACAGCGCATGAAATCGTCAACATACGAGCCATACCCGTCAATGATGTCGTGATCATCCCAAATGTTCAATTGGGGAATTTGGCTGTTGGCGATGGCAAATTCCGGCTTGCTATACCATTCAATGTAATTCTCGAGATAGTAACTGTCGCATCTACGACGGAATTTCTCTTCGAATGTATGTTCGCGGCGTTTCTTGGGGTTGGTTATGTCGGTCCATTCTTTCAAAGGCCCGTCTACTCTGATACTATCATTATAGATTTGGTCTCCGCCGCCGACCCTGTCCATAATACCAATTGGTTAGTTAACTGATTATAACATGTAACCCCGGCCTGGCCCAACTTACATGACATGAATGGGTGCGACCTCATGGCGTCGCAATACATCATTCCAAAGCGCAATACCACTCCAAGCTTCCTCGTCTGTCCCAATGCTGAATCCATTGCAACTGTAAAACATGGTGCGCATACACTCACTAACAGCTGGGACATGGAACGCGCGCGTCGGAACCGAAGATTCCCCTTTCAGGTGTAAATCCGGGAAACTATACGCATATTTACAGCCAACAGGCGCCAATGGAACCGCCAAGTCAAACTGCCAAAACGTCGCTCTCCGATCCGAATAAAGACAATTCCCCAATATCTCCACGACATTCGTCGCCTTTTCTGCCCCCGCTTCAAGGACAAGTCTCGGCTGAGACCCCGGTGTAGCCCCACCACCAGATGTAACAATCAAAATACTCCCCCGCCACTGTCCGTCCTCAGCCCCGCGATAATTAAGCAACGGACCCACCCTCACCTCTGTAGGGTCCGCCGGAACTGCCGGGACAATGTCGTCTGGGATCTCAATTGGACGGTGGGTACTTGTCGCGGTAGACGAGCGCGTCCGCGAATTAACGGCGGTGCTACTCGCCGTGGGTTCGACGCGCGTAGTATTTAAAAAGGCGGCGAGATCATTGGTGCTTCGGGAGGGGGTCACGGCGTGGCGGGCAAAGTTGTGGGATTCCTGGTGGCGCCAACGGGTCGCGGAGGCACCGGTTTGAGAGGCGTGGTTAGGATGGAGATCGGGGTATTCGCCGGGATTTCCTGCCGTGCGCGGACGTTGTGGCGTCGAGGGGAGCTGGAGGGACATTTTGGATGACGCTGATGATGAAGATTGTTTGGAAGAATATGCTTGTGATTAAGATAGGTTATGTAGCTAGTTGACATGAGAGGCCTCTGCACGAACCATGTTGGTGGATTTACAAGGGAGCTTGTTTGGTATGTACATACATACAACAGGTGACAGGTTTATTAATTGTAGCCTGTCACTCGGCGGGCGGAATGCGACTCTCTAGCGACCAGCCAGATGGATTCGATTCCGTCGAGTATGAAACGCGGGCCAATTAGAGGTAGTGTATAAGGAAGCGCGGGATGCGCTACGCATTACACGTTGGTTAAGTGTCTGGTTACTAGAGTAGCGAGCGTGGATAATCGCCGTACACACGATTTCACATGTAGTAAACACGGGTTGGGACTGTTGTGTCCCCGTTGGAATTGCTGGTGATGTACTGGCTCGCTTGGACGAAGGGCGGGAGTGGAGCTGGCGAGCTTTGTCGCAGTTTAGCGGTGACGCAGGGGGCCGTGGGCCGTGGAGCTGCGGGTGTAGTTGGTTGTGTCACTTGCTCAGTTTATTGACAGTTGTATGAAGGTACATACATATATGGCGACAGCGCCACCACCATGGTTGTTCCTAATAGGCTTTTCAATGAGGCTTGACATAACAATAGCGCCACAATTACATGGTGATGATACATCATTGTTATTTACATACATACCGACCCTCACATGTCAGCATCTGTAATACCAATCACGAAAAGGATCCCACAGCCACTAAATGTAGTGTTTAAAACGGCAGCCTATTTTCACATAGTTACAACATCAAATCCTCGACCTCGCCAGTCCTCGATGCCGTGTGCCGTAAACTAGTCTTGGCAAACACGCCAAGTATCTCGCGAGGCTGGGAACCCAATGACGTCAGAATTTTCTACAACCGTATGTCGCAAGCAGATATCGGACGATGCTGGATATAAGAAGGAAGCGAGTGCATCAGGAATATTTCGGATTGGCATGAACGAATGGACGGACGGTGGATTCTCTTTTTTCGCTCAGCTTGGGTTGGATTGAACTTTAATTATAGGCGAGAATTCTACAGACACTATAAGGACGGTTGTCTAAGGGTTTAGAACCCTTTCTGGTCGGTTATGACGTCGTGGAACGTTTTTGGTAGATGGATTGGACTTGGATTGCAGTATCTTGTTTGTGGCATGTTGATGGGGTTTTTTGGGAACACGGCGTGGAATTTGATGGGGACGGGAATTCCGTGGTGTCTTGGGTGGTGATGGGGACACTGCTGGGATCGTCGGGCTGGTGTAACTTGATTAGCCGTTTGTCTGACGAGTAGTTTTTGTATTTCAAGGTGAATAAGTTTTGATGATTGTTGGATTATTAGATTGTGTAGTCATTACTCGATTTTCTTTTTCCTAGATGCCAATTGGATATGTTGTCAGCTAATCAAAGGTCAGTCAGTTCTGTGAGCGGAACCTGTACGTACGTAACGTATAGCGTAGGTCATAACTGCCAGAGAATATCACATGTGTATATACTGACATGTCAACAACCCGATCCTCCACCTTTGTGTCACCAATTCCAAGAACTTTTAAGGTTCTTTCCATCTACATCAAGCCACCAACATAGACCAGTTTCACAAGATAGAACGCACTTGTGAGCTCCAACCACCTTCACGTTATTCTACCCACATCGATTTCCGAAAGTAGATACGCGTCCCGCGATTGTCCCGGACTTTGATCAACCTTGATATCCACAAGTCCGCATAAATATCCACATCAAACCCATATCGTAATAACTACAAAAAAGCAACAACGATACACCTATGTATGAGAATTTCTAACNAGCGGAATCTGTACGTACGTAAAGTGTAGCGTACGTCATAACTGCCAGAGAATTTCACCTGTGTATATACATATTGACATCTAAACAACCCGATCCTCCACCTTTGTGTCACCAATTCCAAGAACTTTTAAGGTTCTTTCCATTTACATCAAGCCACCAACATAGACCAGTTTCACAAGATAGAACGCACTTGTAAGCTCCAACCACCTTCACGTCATTCTACTAACATCGATTCCCGAAAGTAGATACGCGTCCCGTGATTGTCCCGGCCTTTGANCATAAATATCCACATCAAACCCATATCGTAATAACTACAAAAAAGCAACAACGATACACCTATGTATGAGAATTTCTAACTCTAGTAAAGATTTACACAATGGCTAACCCCCACTTCACATGCACGGTACGGATATAACTTTGCTTATTCCCAGACAAAAACAACACCATCATGTCATCATCGATAGTAGGGTTTTGCGTGTAAGTGACTAGGGTTAACTAATATAAACTGGAACAACGGCAGTCTCGAGTTTGATGAAGTTCCCCCCTAACGACACTATTGGAGTTATTTGTGCCGCATTGTTTAACTTTCGTCCGTATCTCCGATTCCTCGTGGCAGAGGTGTCATGTTTATTGTTGGTAGCTATTAGTGGATCGATTTAAGACTAGATTGGGAGGAAAGCTCCGGAGCTAGTGGTGAGACGATATNTGGTTAACCCCCACTTCACATGCACGGTACGGATATAACTTTGCTTATTCCCAGACAAAAACAACATTGTCATGTCATCGTCGATAGTAGGGTTTTGCGTGTAAGTGGCTAGGGTTAACTAATATAAACTGGAACAACGGCAGTCTCATGTTTGATGAAGTTTCCCGCTAACGACACTATTGGAGTTATTTGTGTCGCATTGTTTAGCTTTCGTCCGTATCTCCGATTCCTCGTGGCAGAGGTGTCATGTTTATTGTTGGTAGCAATTAGTGGATCGATTTAAGACTAGATTAGGAGGAAAGCTCCGGAGCTAGTGGTGAGACGATATTGACTATGGACGGGATTGCACGGGATGCGGGTGCGGGTAGTCGTTTCATTGGGGACGGGCGGGAGGAGAATTGACCAACGAGCCATGGTTTAGTAGTATTTAACACCGAGAAGACATGGATACGTTCCGTCTTGGAGAGGGTGTCTTTGACATCATGGATTCAGCGGGGTTACTAATGGGGGGGTTTCAATGGTTGTGTTGATTGTGGATAGGTAATGGTGGTTCCGGGAGAGAGACAGTAGCACGGTGAGTGGGTGGTACGACCTGGGCGGCTGTCATAGCGCATGTGCAGGTGTATATATGCACGTATAGGTATATCTATGTCCATACATGCAAATGTATATTGTGTATTACCGAGGTTGTGATACCACCAATGCAACTGGCAGATGAGTTACGGTGGGGCCTCTCGCACGGCGAATTTACACGGAGGACAAAACGGGAGGCTACGGGTGAAAGTTCACCATGGCCAACACATCAACATACACAAGTTCCTAAGAAATATGAAGGGAAAAAAAGACTTTCAATGTAGCCCCTCGGGTTTCTTTTGGTTGGCTGATTGACCGGTCCGTTCATTGAAGCATGTGTATGTACATAGCGGAGTCTCGGACAGACTGTGGCGTGTGCTTTGACGTTTTAGGTTTTCAGACAAGGTGGTAATGGGCAGGTAGCGTCGTAGTGAGTGAGCGGACTCATTTGTATGTATGTAGGTTTTTTGTTGAATGGGGTTATAGCTGAGGTGAGGTGGGATTTTGTATGTATGTATGTAGCAGCAACAGCTGGTTATCTTGACTTATGGAGTTAGGGTAGACATTTTGTAATGTCCGGAAACAGTACATAGTGGGGCAGGGTCATGATAGTGGGTCTAAGTTATGGGTGACGGCACGAGATTCCTTCGGAGTGTAGACATTTAGCTATACCGAGGGGCAGTAGCTTAACTAGTCTGGGGTATAGTTTATGTGAGTATAAGCCGGGCTATAAGTGATATGAATGAGAAAAGACGAACGTAATGCCGCACGGGGATTTGTGAGGTGGTACTTTGTTAGCAAAATTTCTCGTGATATGAGGAGACTTGATCAAGTTTGACGACAGCGGGAGTTTTACGGACCGGTAAAAGACGGGAATATAAGGATATATTGGGTCATAGTGGGGTCCAGAGACAAATAGACGTCTGTCGACATAATATGGCATGGTAAGACACGTGAAGGAATGTTGTATTTCGGGAATGGCGACTTCGTTAAGAGGGGTTATTATGGATTTTGATGTATCCAGTGGGCTGGTCGGTGGTGATGTGCGCGGGGTGTGGCGGAGTAAGAGTTGTATTCGGAGAGTTTGACATGGTCACGGGGTAGCAGGTTGTAATGGGATGAAGAGAAAGACATGCAGTATAATATGTAGATAGATAGGAAAGTATGAAGGTGTATTTAGAGAGAATACATGGAGAATGAACAGAACTCGCTAAGAAGAGCAAAACGCCAAGATAACCGGATAGATAGAAAAGTAGGAGTGATTGTGGTAAGGAAGTAGTTGACGTAGAAGAATAAAGGCTTTTAGATCGTGAGACCGTTCACTATATGAATATGACAGAAGAAAAGCCAAGAAAGTAGATAGGAAAGAAAAAAAAGGGAACGGCCGGGACGAAAGAGACATCAATGTGTCGGGTATAAATACAATGAGAAAAATAAAGTTGATGTGTAGTTGTGGAAGTTAACAGGAACCAGAGCATAGAGGGCAGTGTCCTGGAATAACAATGTATCTCTCATGCGGACCCTGTGGGCAAGAATGGTTTCTACTACCATCAACGGTGGCGCCGAAGAAGTGAGCACCGGGGTCGATGCAAGAAGTATAGACGTAGTAGTTCTTTGTGAAGTCGCACATGATGAAGTGATGATATGTATGGTATGATGGTAATAGTAGAATATGATGATTATCAAGAAGACGTGAGAGAAATAGAAGAAGATGATATCGAGATACTACTTTTTTCATGATAGACGGTTGACAAAGTAGGATATATCCCCCATCTTATATACATAGCTAGATAATCCCTTCCGCTCGTCTTTCTTCTTCCCTCGGACCCCCCCATCCACCCGTCAAGCGGCAGATCCAAATGCACGCCTCCACTCAGACGTGGAAAGACCCGGTCACGGCCACGGTCACGGTCACGGTTCTTGAAGGGTGGGTGGGGTGTGAATAACTGGTTCATTGTATGTACAAAATACCATGGTGGGTTTGAGTGAGGACATTGTACATACATACACTCAATATGTGTGTATAAAAAAGATGTAACAGGGGTCCAAGTGGGCAAAAAAAAGAAAGAAAGAGAAGAGATCGTCAAGGTTTGTTGGACCCGGCCGTTAGAATTGCTAGTGGTGGTAAAGATATATAGATAAATTGGACTTGTTTTTTAGAGATTTTCTTGATTGGAGGAGGATACCATTTGATGCGGGTTTGGTAAGGATAGTTTATTATTTATTTACTTTTTTGCCCTTTTTTGTGTGGATTTAACTGATCTTGTATGGTCTTGTTAGAGAATAGACCGAAAAATCCGAAGGTTTTATCTTACTCTTGTACAATTGTAGAATATCCAACATCAATCGACACGGCCACTTCCTACCTCCCCGATTTCCCGGATTCATAATAATATTGCCCATACATGAAAGATTCCTTCTCGTATGAATGTAAATCCCCCAAGTAAATATGATTATCCGGTCCTCTTTTAAGATCTCGGTAATCGACACCATCAACTGATAACCAACAACTTCTCCAACTTTCTGTTGTTCCGTACTGTATATCGATATACACTTCTACACTTCTAAACTTACTTACATATAACAAACAACCCATCAATACCCACAAAAACCCGTAATATCACTACGTTGCACCCATATCGGGGCCTAAAGGGCTAGACCATCCTCTCTGGCGTGTTTTCATATACCCAAGAGGCACCACCGCGACGTCATGAAAAGGCCCGTGTTCCACCTTCACAACCAGCCAAGCCCAACAGATAATTAAAAAAGAAACCCCTCCAAAAAAGCATAACCACAACCAAAAAAATACAAAAAAAATCAATTCTCATGACGATCCCGCCCGAAAGACCTGTCAGCATAAAATCTAATCACATCAACGTAGTAACCAATCTTCAGCCCACCAAGCAACTTTCTCAGCTCGTCATGTCCAGGCCGTTACTTCATACCTACATATGTACACAATGTCGTGATTCATCTCTACATATCTGGTTCTACTGCCAACTACTCAGGTCAGGTCAGGTGCCCTCGGTTGCTGAATACAGGGTTTCTTAACCCTCACCGATACAGTTAACGTCGATTTGATTTTCAGGGGAGGGGTTCTTTGGATTTTGGCGGCTCGTTAGGACGGTCGGTTATAAAGTTTCCGAGACCTGAGAGGGGTTGGAGATGACTTTGAGGATATCTTGTTGGATGATGATGATGATGATAGCTTCAATGTATTGACAATATCACTCAGAATGAGGTCACATTCGCCTATGAATATGTGTGATGCTTCGCCTCATAAGCACTTGTATAGACCCCATGTCACAGTACACTGTACCGACCACTTTATAGACGACGGATTAGACTAACTGGATGAGCAGTAGTGGCCGAGTATGTCTGTATTAGGAAAACGAAGGCCTATATGGACTCTGTCTTGAAGATATCTCTTGGTCAGATGTAATAAGTAAACCTTCTCAACAATGTCGTCATGCATTCCCTAGACACAAAACATTATAGACCTGGACAATGTCATTAAGCCGTCTGTCAATCGTATGACCAATAAGCTCCGTCTAGTTCAATAGTGAGATTACAAACCCCACTACTGCAACGCGTCGTCACTCTTTTTCACCTCGTCCATTCGGATAATTGATTAAGTCTCCGATCTTACTAGTCTACATACATCCTACGTTTCGAACTTGTCATGGCAAAACCCCTCACAAAGTGTATGTACATATGTAGTTATGTGTACAGAGAGCACCCGATAGCCCCGATCCGAATCATGAATCACCATCATCCAAATCAGCAGTGTCATGCTTCTCCAACTTGGCGTCATATCTCCATGTCTTATCTCGTCATCTTACATATATCTGTACATTCATTATAGATATGTACATGTCCATCTACATGACCCACGTGGTTTTATGCATCACATTGGTCAACCCTCCATTACGTCAGTTCACCCGGGTCAAACATGCCAAGTATTGTCAGACAGTCATATAAACTCACATAGGGTTATTATGATATATAGGGTCAATATTGCATGTTTTCTCATCTCGGAAAATCATTAGATATTAATGCTGAGTTGTTTTTTTTGTTACCAACAATTGGCTGACATGCAAATAACCAACGGATAGTTGTTTCAAAAAACAATATTCCGATCGATTTCCACGTTATAAATCCAACTAAGCATTAGGAACAAACGATTTTCCCGAAAGCCAGTCGGCATATACAGAGTTACCCCACCATCCTTTAACAACTTGCAAAAGAAAACTAAAAAAGCAAAGTCCATAAAAGAAAAACTCCACCTGTCTCAAAATAAAGTCTGTTCTCATACAATCTCCACATCCAGAGAACCTAACCAAACTCTCAGAGACATATCTTCCCTCAATACATACTGAATATTGACTCCATTTCTTCTAGAATCTTTCTTATCGTTGCGCCGAGAAAAAATAAGAAGATGCCCCCTGGTCGATCGCTTATACTACTCCTGTTGTACTTAGCTACATACTAAAGTGGTTAGTATCGTGGCTTGCGCCGAACGGAGTAAACAACGCCAAAGAATGGATTCGCGTCAATAGTCGGTCCTCGGTGTTTCGTGAGATGCGGTAGATTTGTTCGGGACCGAAGTTGTTTTTGTAAAGAGATATATTGAATGAATGAATGAATAAGTCTACGCCTTGGACACAGCCCATCTAACACATCAAAAATCACCCGATCTGTCTACTTGTCCGTCCGTTGAACCACCAATCTGACAAGATCAAGTTTCACTATATCCCCTTCAATCTACGCAACTTAGACAGAGCTTTCCAGAAGATACCGTTCCTTCATCCCTATATATCACGGTCCACTAAAATCCCATATAAGCCCTGAACCACGAGGCGAGGCTCAAACGCGATATCCTCGATATATTGTTCCAGAATCTTTCTTTCCGTGAGACTTCCTCGTCACATTGACCACGTCATGTCAAAGCCCGACGTGAGTATGTGTGCCCAAGCGGGAGAAGCTGGGATTTCTTTGGGTGTCAGACATGTATGTATGTATGTAGACATGACGCCTTGACTTGCGGTCATGTATGGGCACATACAAATATCTACGGACATGTGTATTGTATGTGTGTACCTACATATGCGTGCCACCTGCAATACAATCCCAAACTCAATCCCCATGAACCTCCGTAACTCTCACCATTCAACTACCGTAAACCATCTTTCCATACCCCAGAATCCCGGTACTCACCACGGACAAGCCGAAGTATATAGAGAGAGAAAAAAAAAAGAAGACATGGACATAGCACCTTTCATCATGGTTCTCGGCCCGTGCAACACCTGCCCCGCCGCAAATACAGGAACCAAACCATACCACCGTTTCGCTCATCCGGCCGGTTTTTCTCCAAATCCTGGTCTTCTAGAACCTCCGCTGCACATGGCAAAATCTAAATCTCACCAGCCCATTGTCCGACCTCAAACAGCCTTAATTTGCGAGTCCCAAACTTGCATTATCTTGTAGAATCCCAGAACCCCGTTTCTAAAAGAGATTTATCACCGTGTTGATGTTACGGCTTTTTTTGGTGTTATTACTCTTATTCCGATGATGCTATAGCTTTTCTGGGTAGAATATACTATGTACCCGCCGGTCAATGTATGTATGGGATACCGCTGTTTGACCATTCGTCGTCCGACTGGACGTCCGCGGACTACCGGATTCCACATGGCTCTTGGTTAATTTATCTACAAAGTAATGGCAATGGTTATTTTCTAAACCTTCCATAGAATCCTACTAGATCCATATCTAGGATCATGGGTTTCCAGTACCGGCTAGTATTGCCATTCCTTCCCATATGGAACCATACAGATATAGTGAATTGTTATGGGTGAGTCTTTTTCCGACATGATTTACATCGTTTGACTAGTTAATTGACTTGTTAGATCCTGGGTGGTTCGTTCCTGAATTCATACAGATTCCACATTTCCAAGACGGGAATCACGGCCGGGAAGCGAGTATCCCGAGCCAGGTCTAGGTCAGTACATCCACATACATTCATGTTTCCAACTTGGTGGTTGGAGTGTACAATGTAGATTTGGTACATCATATATGGTCTGATAAATGTATGCCTGCGCGTCTATTCCTTGCTGACATAGCCATATCCAGTGACCAACCACACTCCACAGAATTCTCACCCCACCCCACCACCACGGAATCCTCAAAACCTTCATTCCTCCAGGTCAATCCCGATCCAATCACTGGTATGATCTCCAAAATACTACCGTGACATGTCCCCCCTTTACACAGTTCCCGTTTTCTCACCACCAAAGCCATATCACTCAACGGCACTTGCTCGCCATCTCATATTGACCCACATGGCACACGTCTCACATGAGGTTATCCCAGTTCCACATGACGACTAGCGGCTTTCCCCATTGCCTGGTATTTATTACCATATTAGGAAACCTGAGAGGCGGAGTCTCCCTGGACCCACACGCTTATGTCATAGATGCCGACGTAACGAACGGAGTTGGAAGGATTTAAGAGAATCTATGAATATAAGTGGGAATGGCAAATTACCGGTGAATCTAGTCAGAATGTTAGAATTAGCTAGAAACGAACAAAATCCGGCATTCAAATAACCGGGATTTGACTAAACATATGGAAAATCTCACGTGTCATTGTAAGTGCCATATGGGATCAAACAAACCAGAGTAGGATATTTATATTATCCATAACAAACCACATCTTTCTAAAGATACACTACCAATCTTACATCGTCATATCCGGAAACCCCTCATCTTCAAAAATCCAGCCCATCTGTTCCATAATAGGTTCACCAGAAAGCATATCCAGACTCTGCTGACATAGGGTCCTAACATGTTAGCTATCCCTAGGTAACCAGCTTGCACAAATACCATCTGCAAAACTCACCATAGTTTGCCATTCCAACATTTGAGCATCCGACATGACCGGCTCAACACCATCAGTAGAAACCACCGGATCTGTCGATATCCCTTGAATAGGCGCCTCCAGGAAACATCCATCCTGCTTCGTCTTCATACCGCCCTGCGCCATGTCGCCAGCTCCACCGAATGGTCGGATAAGCGCCAACGTCAACTTCATTGGCGAGTTTGACCCATTGGCGCGCTTCAGAGAATCAAGGTGTTGTTCTAGGCGTGTCAGACACAGCTCGGCATCTTCTTCTAGTTGCTTGACGAGAATGGGACCATGTTCTTCTGGTGGGATTCGATGCAGACATAGTTCGACGTATTTGGCGGATAAAGAAAGACCAACATATCCTTTGACATTCTTCTCACCCGTCTCAATGCAATGGAGTGCCAACTTCTTGATATCATTCACGGTATCAAGTAAGCCCACACGGACCTGACTTAACCCCATGGATTCTTCTGATTCCTTTATCTGCAGTTGAATTTCAGTTGTGACACTATACGCCGCTTGCATCAAACCTAACCTCAAAGATCCCGTCCCGTTAATGACAAGCCGGGACATCAGAGCCATGTCATCATGATTAGACTTCCCATCAGTAGACCCGACTCGTTGATCCCCCGCATGGCAAGCAGCCCAAAAGGCCAAGCAAGATTCAAGAACAGTCTTGCGCGAGTAGGCATGGGCATTTACGTTACCATCCTTTCCAATAAAACGGATGTGAAGTGAAAACATGATATGCCGAAGATGTGCTTCTATCCATCGACGGGCGAATAACGTCGTTGTTCGGGGATATTGGACATCAGAAACTGGAGCTTTCCGTTTGGGATCGTCATTACAGATCAACTGGACCACTTGCTTATATGCCTGACGGAACTCCGCATCTAGTTGCATCGCATCAGCATATGTCCTTGCGCTACAACCAAGATCGTTTAAAAACCGGACGATCCGAAGCCGAGATTCAAGACTTTTCCCCATGGCTATCGGTACAGACATATCCGTGATGACGGAATCAGGCTTCGGTTTGCTCGCTTCGTTGAGAAGGTCAAGGTCGTCGTAGTTTTGGGGTGGTTGAGTATCGAAGTGGTCAAGAGAAAGAAGTGGCGGGGTTCCGGCGGTCACGGCACTCGAAACCGATAGTTCCAAGATGGTATACCATAGTCGTCGTCGCATCTCAGTAGCTAGTAGTGACATTTTAGGGAGATGTGTAGGATCTCGATGAAGACCCATGACGATGGCCAGTCTCTGTAAATCACCGGCTAGTACCCATACCATGTGGCTACCGATTCCTAGCAGTTCCCGGGCGATGACTATCATGATCTTGGATTGCATCAATTCCAAATGCAACCGGGATTTGAAGTCAGGATCAGACAACCAAGTAACAGCCTCATAAAGCCATCTACTAGCCATAATCCGTAGAGTAAAGTCATCATCATATGTCAGTGACCCCAACGTTAAAACAAGCTTCACCTGGGCTAGAAAGCCAGGATCACGTGGGCTTCCGTCCCACAACCGCTCATATAGCTTCATGAATGTAGGAATATGAACTATTCGGTAGACTGATTCGATGGTTCTCATATAGCGAGATACAAGTTCATCACAGACTGCCTTACTTGGGAGGTCGTTGGTTAATGGTGCGGGCCAAGCTGGACAACGTTCGGCCTTGATCATCCGAGAGATTTGCTTGCATCTATTTATGAGCTGGGTTCCTTTGGATTCCGGATCTTTGAGAAAATTGTCAATGATAATCACTGGCTCCAGCATCTATGTAGAAAGTTAGTCTGTGAATGACAAAAAAGTAGTTGTGGGTACCATTTACAGCCTGCATAACGTTATTGGACCAATGACTCTGTCCAAATAACCGGGTCTTGTGCGATATATTGCACGTTACTGCCTCTTCTTGACCAGTACATGTTGACTCCTTGTGAAGATAAAATGTACCACCAAAACTAGTCCTTTGCGTTTCAATATGCGTATGTGGACCAGCGCCCGTGGTTGAAGGCGGGCTTGTAGCAGATGCTCCTGGTGTCAACCCCGCAACAGAGGATCTCCCGCCTGAGACAAGCGAAGGACGTGGAGACGTTGAAGCAGTGGTAGTTCTGAAAGAAGACACCTGTGCCTCGAGCATTTGTATACGAGCTTTTAGTGCCGTTAAATCATCAGTAGACGATGTCGATTGTTGAGGTGGTATTGGATCAATGCCGCTTGTATGTCCGGGTTCCATAAGCATAGAGATACCTGGATTAGTAGGCCCCAACAGATTATGTCTCGGTCGATCTGGTATAGTAACAGAATCAAGAACCAACCTCTCCCCATTAAAATCTCGTTGTTCAACGGAAGATTTAGATGCCAAAGACTGCGTCACAACAGGTGGACTCTGTATACTAGAAGCGGAGGACATAGACCCAAGTGGAGACTCCCGGGCTGCCGAAGTGGGGCGACGTTGAGGCGCAACTGCGGCCGTGGTAGATGCACTTGGGAATGGCTCGTAGATGCAAACGCCATTTCTAGAGCGTAAGCAATTACTGCAAGGTGACTCGCGGTTACATTTTATCTTGCGTCGTCGGCAAAGGACACAAGAACTAGACATATATATAGTTAGAAAATGGGCGGGAAAATGCCAAAATACAAGGGACCATGTAATCAGTAACGCCGCACAACGTAGCCCCGATTGCCTCCTAAGACCGCCATGTTACTAGGAAAGGAAATAATTGCATCCTAATGTATAATGTCCGATATCAAAACTCCGTAGGCTCTGTTGGTTGTGTATGTGTCGGCTTTCCTGCTGGGGTCTAAGGTTCTGTGGAATACAAGATGACAAAATTGACTTACACCGCGGCTCTTTTCCGTCGTCTTTCAGGTTCTGGCATTGTGGAGTATGGTTGTTTCCAAAAGTCCGCTGTAAAATAGTACTGTTAGATATAGATGTAACGTACATAAATGCCAAGTCTTGGCTTCTCAAATAAAAACCGACAAAAAAGAAACAAAAACAATCTTTAGGAAATAACCCCTAAACAAATAAGGTGCGGTATATCGCCTACCATTGCCTTCTTCTGGATAATCAATCTCCTTCAATGATTTCTATCTAGCCATTTTTTTGAAAGTGGTGGGGACACGGCAGGATAATGAAGTTTATCAGATCCTCGGGGATAAATCCCAACAACAAAAAGTTCGGGGATATCATCTTACCAGTAGCAGTTAATGGGGCCATGTTTTCCGATGCGGGGTTAAGCCAGGATTCCTTCTGTCTTGTCTGGGGAGAGCTGATTCGACGCACGTATAAGCACCACAGACAAGCTTTCTGCAGTGACTACTCGGTGTTTCTGCTGGCCGATCCGCCGGGATGAGACTAACGAAGTGTATGCACATACATATACATACATGTATACCCGGCACAGGAAGTAGGGCGTCAAAGATTGTTATGAAGAGTTGAATTCGGCAGACCGAAAGATGTGTATGTACATGTATCTGTGGTTCATAAAGAAAGTCTAGAAACAATAACTCTCGAACGTCTCTGACTATATATATTGATTCATGTCATCTACTACCGGATCCCGGAAACAGCCTCATCCTTTAGGCAGGCCGTTTTCTTTTTGGTCCCGTCCGCCATGTCGAAGCTGATGCATCCCGGGGAAATATCCTCACGACAGGACGCGGCCGTGCCCATAGCTTCTTGATGAGTGTCCACATTTAGCGCAAGCGCGCTGTGCTACGGAAATGTGCTTAGCCCCTTGGTTTTTTTCAACGGTCTGCTTGAAATTCATTATGGACTACGATGCTCGCACTTTTTTTTACTAGCCTGTGTTCCAGCGATTTTCGTCTTTCTACATCTTCATGTTTGAATATCGATTATAAGCCTTTTTTCTTGTTTTCAGTAGGGACCGCGTCAAATATTTTTCACGGCGGCTGAATTCGGATCACTCGGGCTGATTATAAATACGGCTTGATGTGACAGCAACATGTCAAAACTCGCCCTGTCAATATGGTGTTCCGGTTTCCGCGGAGTTCCACACAAGCGAGCGACTCACAAGGCGGTTTCTCAAATGTACAATATGACACCAAGATGGCATGCCTACCTTATCCCCGACTGTCACATGCTTTTTTTTTACTTCTCCGGCGATCAGATAAACGGTTGAAATTATGTATTACATTATGCTATAAGAGTCATCCCCACGACATCAACTTGTATTTTACAAAAGAGCAGCCGCCACGAAGGCACCAGCGATGCCGAGCACACCAACCTTCTGGGCGTTGCCGTTGCTAATAGTAGCAGTAGACGAAGAAGCAGAGGAAGTGCTAGTCTTAGATGAAGAAGTGGTCGAGGTAGTCGAGTTAGCCTTAGTAGATCCAGTAGCGGCGGCGGCACCAGAGGTAGTCGAGGTGATTTCGTGAGTCGAGGTGGCGGCGGCACTGCTGCTACCAGTAGCCTCTAGCGTAGTCGAACCAGAGGTGGAGCTAGCACTGCACGAAACACTGTCGGGGACGTCAACGCCGGCAGCGCTGCACACTGACTTGGCGTATTCAAGAGCAGACTGCTGGTCAGATTCACTGCAGGCGTCAACGAGGCAGCAAGCGACGTCAGAGAGGAAAGTGCTGCTGGAGCAGATGCATTCGACATCAGTCGCTGAGCATCCACCAATGTTGCTACCGCTGGTGAAGCCACTCACACAGGTGGTCTATGTTGATAAATGTCAGATTACTAAGCATATAAGGGTAGTTGGAATCACATGGGTTCACTTACAGCACAGGTGGGGAGGCTCTGGGCAGTAGCAAAGGCCACGAGAGCAGAGAAGATGACAGAAACGGACTTCATTTTGAGGTGATGGAGTTGTTGATGAAAACTTGAAGAATGTGAAGAACAAAGATGAACGGAGAAAAGAGCGAAGAGAATATATGTACAAGTACGCCGATTAGATTGTGATGGATTGGAAAGGTCCTACGCAATACCGAGATTTACTGCGACGAGCGACTTCTTATATAGATGTTCGGATCAGCCACTTTCTCCTGTGATCGTTCGTTGCCACCCTCTATAAACTAGGGAGGATGTGTTTTCAAATTACCGCGAGACACTATTTGCACGACCCTCTGGGCGGGCGTTTTTCGACGTACTTTTGGAATTATCCTTTGTGCTGTACCCCCAATATACTCCACACTGGAACATCTGATTTTGACTACGTCCTGTTACTGTCGCCCCTTCATCCTACTTGCACAGAATCCGTCTATACAACTTCAATGGCGCATGTTACCCCGGGTTGTTCCCTTAGCCGCCAGCTAATATGCAGCGTAGATCCGTGAAAACCGGTGAGAGCCTAAAAGCCCGACAACAAAGATACATCCGTCTCATGCTCATCAATATCACAAATGGCTGGTGTTGTCTCCTAGAGGGCGTTTCCAAGTGAGTGTGTATGCAGAAATATGTGCGTATACATGTGCACATTGTGATGGGGGTCATAAGTTACCACGCAAGTCTGTAAATGGTAATAGAAAATTCCCTGGCGCCCTGGACTCAATGAACATTCTAGACCCAATCACCAGCCTGATTTGGCGGTTTAGGAAACATGATTCGTCAATAGGGAGGCCATTCAGACTCTCAAATTTGCAGAAAAAACGCATGTCCTACGTCAACGGGGCGATACATCTCCGCAACAGCCACCGCCTTTTCCAAAAGTGGCTACCTCGTACGCCTCGGTATCTCATTCGAAAAATAAGCCCAGCCAGCCGAACACCCGGAATGTTTGACGCCCCCAATATAGTGGCCGCGAGTTGGTGGTTGCGCAGGTTCGATAAGCCTAGTCTAGGCTCATATTCGGGATATTTCGTCCATATCTTCACCAAGCTAACCAAGCTATGTATGTCGAGGAAAGAAATCAGCAAGCGTTCGTTAGGTGCCCCTCTGGTTCGGTAGGGTATTCTCTGCTGATTGGTCAGGTCGATGGCATGTCGTTGACTTATGGATTGCGCTTGGATGCTCCCCTGTCTAAGCTTGCATGTTAGGTCTTGGCGTCTCCAAGCTAGGATAAAGGTGATCTTGGGCTATTGTCGTTTGCTCGTCAGTCGATGTCTAGTCCATGCTCCAAGTCGCACCAAGGAATATCGTATCGATAGACTTGGCGGCGACAGTTTGCAAAATGGCTGTTGTACATAGGGGTGTATGACGAACACGCCAGGTACAACTCATATATCTAAGACACCGTCCATTCTCCAGGGCAGTGTCTCATAGCCTACCAACCAACTTGTCCAGGTCCAGACTCGGAGGTGTGCATTTCAGCTCATCCCTTTCGCCGTATTCAAATATTGCAGTGATCCGCAGATTTACCAACCTCAATCATGGCCACAGCTGCCCAACCAATCTTCACGACTGTCAAACACAATGCCCAATCTGCAACTTCTTCCATTCGGCTCGTCTCTGTAGTCATCCATCACCCCTTACCATCAATCCTTCGCCGAACAAACATTGTACATACATCATCGAAACATGCACAACATGCTAGCCCCGTAAGATCGTGTTGTAGATTAGAAGATTGTCGCGCATCGACCGATCGATTTTCTATGTTGGATGATTGTGTGTGCCATCTATGAAGTTCACCTGAAGAAAAGTACGAGACAATCAGGTAATCTAAAGGACTATCGTAGCTACTATAATCAGTCACCTGGGTGCCCTTTCTGTTCCTTCGATGTGAATGCGTCGGCTCTTGCCAATTGCGGTACATGGAACATGTGAATTCTGTTTATTGTTTCTTGAGTAGAAGTTTTTCGCCAGTGATTCTCTTCGCTCGCAAGTCTTCATCTCACCACGGAACTGTTGTGTTTGTTGCAAGCTTTGGACAACTTCATTGCGATTGTTTGATTACATTAAAGGTTCTAGGCAGTTTGATAAAGACTAGAGTTTTTCAATAGCCTGTATTTATTGCAGGTTGTCAGCACTTCAGAATGGGTTGCTGGATTCTGGAACCCACAACTCCTGGGCCAGTCCCAGGTAAGTCTCACACAAGGCAAAGTCATCGTATGAAGCTCGAAAATTAACCAACCATAGGCACCACACAATATTTCGATGACCCAAGTCATCCAGAACGTGCAGAGGATGAAAGTCATCGACACTTGAAAACTGTCGATGTCAATGGCGCCAAAGTCATCTTGGTACGTACACACAATATGTCTACATATGCAGGGCATGTTTCACTAACCACTATCTATCCCACAGGTGCCTCAACCCTCTCACCATCGCGACGATCCCCTCAACTGGCCAACTTGGAGAAAGGATCTCATCACCTTTCTGCTCTCGCTGACTGCTATCTTTGCAACGGCGCAGGGCTCCATTTTGGCCTCGAACACGGTTGTGATCACACTCGCGATCCACCGTCAGTTCTCTGAGGTTGCCCTGCTCACCGGGTACTTCCTGATGGGATGCGGGGCTGGTGCCGTCTTTTTCGTCCCGTCGGGTCGTGTTTGGGGCAAACGGCATGCCTTTCTAATTGGTTTAGTCGTAATGGAAGCGGCTACCATATGGGCATGCTTTGTCGGGGACAATTACGGTCAGTTTATTGCTGCGCGTATAATCCAAGGAATTGGGTGTGCGCCATTTGAGACACTGGTAAACGCAGCAATTGGTGATCTCTACTTCCTCCATGAACGTGGTGTAAGAATGGCTTTTACCAATCTGGCCGTGTTTGGAGGAGCATTCTTCACGCCCATCGTGGTAGGAAAAATCACCCGCACCATGGGTTGGGAATGGCCGTTTATCTTCTCGTCCATTTTCCTTGGTGTCTGCCTGCCGATGGTCTTTTTCTTTTGTCCCGAAACTGCGTACCTACGGAAAGGGCCATCCGCCGTGCAGACGGCTGACCCTATTACTGGAGATAAGGATACCAGTGGATCAGGGTCGGCCTCTCTTACTGACAATAACACTGCGCTAGCCCAATCCTCGGGTCACACAGACACGCCTGCGGCTAATGACGAGGCGGGTCGTGCCGGCGCAGTGGATGAAAAGCCAAGGTCACGGGCATTTTCTTCGTGGGCACAGGGGCTCAAAGTGTTCAATGGGCGTAAAACTCGGGAGAGTTTCCTTGTGCTCCTGTTGCGGCCATTCCCTCTGCTATTCCACCCTGCCTTTTTGTGGGCGTGCCTAATTCAAGGAACGATGATTGGGTGGACAGTCTTCATTGGAGTGATCATCGGAGTCATCTTCCAAGGGCCGCCGTATTGGTGGGGTGAAGACAACACGGGCTACACGTATGTTGGCCCGTTTGTTGGTGCTATACTTGGCTTTGTGATCGCTGGAGCACTGTCTGACTGGAGTGCTAGGTTCATGACCAAGAGGAATAATGGCGTCTATGAACCTGAGTTCCGGATCCTGCTGGTCATTCCCATGTTTATCATTGGGGAGATAGGCCTATACGGATTCGGGCTTTCAGCGTCTAAGATCACGAGCAGCGAGTCGGTATGGCAGGTACCAGTGTTTTTCTTCGGACTGGAAGTATGTGCCATGGTTATTGGTGCGGTTTCCAGTTCGTTGTATATTGTAGATGCGTATAGTAAGTGGAGACGTTTAGTGTAAGGATATGAGTTTCAAGCTAACTGTTGTGTAGAGGATCTGGCCATCGAGGGCTTCACTATCGCCATCATCTTCAAGAACTTCTTTTCGTTTTTCTTGACGTGGTTTGTGTTTAGTTGGGTTACGATTGGCATTGGCATTCGCTTGACTATGATCATTCTTGCGTCTGTCCAGATCTTTGTATGTCTGACGAGCATCCCATTGTGTAAGTTTATTTCATTTCATTATATGTATTTTATGGTATCTTTTCTAACTTATTTCCTGTGTAGATATCTTTGGGAAGAGGATCCGCGCTTACTTTCACGCGGAACAAATGTTGAGAAAGCTGAAATTGTGAAGGGGTTCAGCTTAGTATTGTAATATCATTATTTCATAATTAACAGAATGGGCCCAACATTTTATGGGCTCTAGGTATAGACATCAAAGTTTGTTCTTGACTATGGCGTGACCTATGAACTCCGGGTTTTATCTCTTTAAACGACAACAGCACCGTCACCCCAGATGCCCAAAACAGCCATGACAAAACCAACACTAGAGAAGGCAACCTCAACAACACGAGCCTTAGTAAAAGACTCGGCCTGAGCCTTAGCCTCTAGCTTAGCCGAGGTGTCATCCTGCTCACTCTGAGAAGCCAAGGACTGACCCAAATCATCGTAGCTAGCCTCCATATCCTGAGTAGCAGCAGTCTTCTTGGAGGGAATGGGAGTCTCACCCAGCAGCATGGGAGCCAAGATCTCCGAGGCCCCAGCGGCACTAGCCAGCAGAGAGGTGTAGATCAAATATGGGTGACGCAGATGGGCAGGGCTCGAGATATAAGCAATGAGGAAGAAACCGGTTGAAAGACGAGAGAAGCGGCGGATAGTACGTTGAGTAGGGACCTCAAGGAGGGTTAAAGCGTGTGTGGAAGTGCCGGGAGGCAGGGTTAAGAGGGGAGGGAGGGTCAAAGTTGTGAGAGAGTAGGAGATGCCCTGGGTGGATGGATGATGTTAGTATGCTTTGACATAGTGACGCTGTAGTTTTAGGGTGAGGTGAACGTACGGTTAAGATGCCGAGGGAGATGGTGCCGAGGAACTTGAGAATGGAGAGGCGAGCGGGTACCATGAAGAGCTTGAAGATTTTGCAGAACCACATGGTGACGGTGATGTAGCTGCGCACTGTGTTTGGTGTATATGTATGTAGGGTTGTAATGCGGTGTGAGTATAATTCGGTCGCGAAGTATCAGTCCGTCAGTCGGGGTTTGTTGACAATTCGCGGGGTATTGTCGAGACGTTGGCGAATGTAATAATGCACTTTTTACAGGTTAGGCTGAATCTTTGGTCACGGCGTTCCTAATTGTGGAGTGGGGGTAGGTAAAACGGGAAGGAATGAGGATGAGATTTGATGTGTTAGGGTTTGTTTATAATCGGAAGGGTTGTTGGTTGAATTGGGGAAGGCCGTGATATGTGGATGTGGGAGACGGGACGGGTAACGAATGAATGGGGTGGTGGGTTGTTGCTTGGACTGAGATTCTCGGTGTCGTGGGTGGGGTTTGGATTAAGCTGGTGCAGTGGGGGTGTGAGTGGTGAGTGGAAAGGCGTGTCCGGAAGGTGCACGACCAGCTATCGGACCTCCATGCTCGAGCTTAAAGTGCCTAAGACAGGATGGATGACAGGTTCAAGGTGGGTGGGAACAGAAAGGTACTCCAAACTTGGACATCTATATTCGGGGTGGAGTGTGGCGAGGTGGCTGTCATTATTAGGGTTGCTTGGAGTTACTCTGGGTGTTTTCTGTGGTTTCTGAGTTTGTTGTGGTTCTTTCTTTGGTGGTTTTGATTTGCGCTGTAGCGGGTAAGAAGGCATCACATGGCGATGTAACGACGAATGTGCCGAGGTACACGAAAACACACGGTGGTTAGGGTGGAATAAGCAATGATTAGCGGTTAGAAGCAGAAGGGTTACAGCGTTTGATTGTTTTTTGGAGTATGGTGGTATTCTTGGCCAAGGGAGTACAAGACGAGCGTAGAAGAGACTTTTATTGTACATACATACTTCTTTTTCTTCTTGTGTGTTTTGTAAACATCTTCATTTTCGTTTTTACTTACCAGTTTCACAATGTCTTCATCCGAGTCTTACGTCAGTTCAGTATGGAGGGATGGAATCTTTAGTATGTTCTACCCCACGAATTCCCCCGTCCCCACCAAATGTCGTCACCAACTGAATATTCCTAATCACACTTCCCATTTTCTTCAACCCATAACCCATGTACATACAGAACGGCCCGTCTTCCGAGATACTAACGAGACCACCTCCGTGAATTAGAGGACCGAGTAGTTTTTGTCACCGGTGGCGCCGGAACAATCTGTAGTGCGCAGACTCGCGCTCTTGTTAAGTTAGGTGCTAATGCGTGTATTCTGGGACGTAACACGGAGAAGACGGAGCGGATGGCGCGGGACTTGGAGACGGCGAGACCTGGGGCTAAGGTTGTGGGAATTGGGGGTTGTGATGTGCGACAAGTAAGTTTGTTTGATGGTTGTTGGCTGGGCTGATACTAATTCTTCTTGTAGGTGAAGCAATTAGAAGCTGCGGCGCAAAAATGTGTGGAAGAACTCGGCACAATCGATTTCGTTATGTATGGAACCCCCCACGTCATGTTTTACATAGTTGGATGGTTACTGACGTCTGTTATAGTGCCGGTGCGGCAGGAAACTTTATTGCTCCGATTTCTAACCTCAGTGCCAACGGTAAGTTTTTTTCCCCGCGCATCACCGTGCCCTATGCATTTACTAATAGGATTTATACAACCAGCGTTCAAGAGTGTCATTGATATCGACCTTCTTGGAACCTTCAACACTCTCAAAGCTACAATCCCGTATCTTGTAGAGTCGGCATCGAGAAACCCAAGCCCCAATCCAAATGGTATGACGGGTGGTCGGTTCCTTGCTGTTTCGGCAACTTTCCATTACACCGGGATGCCTCTCCAAGCACACGTTTCGGCCGCCAAAGCCGGAGTCGACTCACTCATCGCCTCAATCTCACTGGAATATGGCCCTCGTGGTGTTACGGCCAACGCTATTGCGCCAGGACCAATCGAAGGAACTGAGGGTATTGAACGGTTAAGTGGTACCTTGACGAATAATGCTGAGATTAAGAAGGCTACGCCATTGGGTAGATGGGGTGTTGTCAAGGACGTTGCGGATGCTACGGTATATTTGTTTTCGGATGCCGGAAACTATGTCAATGGTCATGTTATCTCGGTGGATGGTGCGGGGTGGCGGAGAGCTGGTAGTGATGCGGCGGCGGTGGGACTTGATCAGGGAGCTAAGTATCCTGACTATGTGATTTCTGGAGTGGTTACTAAGCATGCTAAGGGGAGTAAGAAGGAATCTAAGTTGTAAATAGAATGGTAGCGGGAGTGAGTAACAATGCGCATGGTGACGGGTATAGGTCATGCTGTCACTAGTTTTGTCTGATGAGTATCATGCAATATCATTTTTTGGCATTACAATTCCTGGTTATTTTTGAATATGGGCAGAGTTGCGTTAATCCCTCATTTGAATGGAAATGTTGAACAGTGGTGATTTCCGAGGCTTAAGTGCGTACCAGACCTTGAACTTTTAATAAATGATCGTCCATAGAAGGCACATCATTCATGCAGAATTGCTATCGATATATCACGCATATAGTAGGGTTACCATATGTATATAACCCTTGATAACTACACATGTAATAGGTTGCATGCAGGAACGAATTAGTGATGCGGAAGGGCAATGGAACCGGTCTGAGGTTTGCAGGCTAGATGGGTCCTGTTAAGGGGTTCAATAACCGAGTATTGGTGGGGGAGTAAGTACATAATAGTTTGAGCGGATTGGCCTGAAGATTTTGTATGTAAGCAGCTGGTGATAAAGGGGTGAGGTGACAGACATGGTCTTGTTACTGAACTAGGTTAGATGTGGATACGTCCATAGAAGATGTGGCTGGGCCCGATGACTTGATGGTTACCAAAAGGTGTAACTAGTGATATTGCAAGAAGAAGAACAAGAAGAAGGTATGTCTTGTAAAGTCACGAGAAAAAGTCTTGTTTGTAAGACATCTAACGGACATCCTCCCGAGAAAACAAACATGTATCCACCTACGTATGTACATACATACATATGTAAATCGTGAACAAAACGGACGTGTAAGAAGAGCGGGGAAGCGAGGCGGTGAGTTTGAGGGTCACGGGCATTTCCTTGATAGAAACCTGTGATCCCAAAAAGGCAATTCGTACAACGGCGTGCAGGAAGAGTCCATGGAAGACCTGTGGAAAGGGGAAACGGGTGATTCTGGCGAAATCGAGGTTGGACAGGATTTTTTGTTTTTTGTTTTGTTTTGGAGGGTGTGGTTACGGTTAGGTGGTTGTGTAGCGGGAGATATGGGATGAATCAATGGATGAATTAATGGATGAATGAATTACATAGTCGAAATGTGATGGAGATACGGACCGGACTGAGGGTTTCTTTGGGACCGGCGCGGAATTTGAGGATGATGGGGAGATGGACCGGTGGATAGAGGATGGGTATTACATATTACAGTGGTGGATTTGTGCGGCAGATAAAGAGGGTGCAGATTATTATGTATGTATGTATGGACCATGAGCGGGACATAGCACTGCCGATGGATGGGGCTTGTCATATGGAGATTTTCAAGACAAGAAACGAGGAACCGGACAAACGACGGTGAGAACCTGGTGTTACGGGTGGTTGGAGAGGTATTGTTGAGAGGGCTCCAAGGGGTACATACTGACTGAATGGTGGCGAGCAACAAGCATGGCTAATCGGTTAGTTTCGAGTTATTGTGGTACATATGTATATATTTGTAGAGTAATGGACCTCATATACTGGGAAAGATGGGTAGTTCATGCTTGACTAACGGAAGAGTAGATGAGAGTCAAATACACAAGAAGCACAACAAAATCATACTATCAAGCTTNCGAGTAACGGGACAAACGACGGTGAGAACCTGGTGTTACGGGTGGTTGGAGAGGTATTGTTGAGAGGGCTCCAAGGGGTACATACTGACTGAATGGTGGCGAGCAACAAGCATGGTTAATCGGTTGGTTTCGAGTTATTGTGGTACATATGTATATATTTGTAGAGTAATGGGCCTCATATATTGGGAAAGAGAGGTAGTTCATGCTTGATTAACGGAAGAGTAGAAGAGAGTCAAATACACAAGAAGCACAACAAAATCATACTATCAAGCTTCTAACTGCATGAATGTCCTCCCTCCTTTCTAAGTGTTTGCACATAATTCAGACATGGTTACGCAGTCCATCCGTTAGTCAAACAAATTCGAGTGAATGGCTGGGACGGATAGCGAGGCGTGTGGTGAATGGATTACATAGAGGTCCGGGCGGTGAAGGTGATTGCTGGGGACTTCCGAGCCGGCTATTGTTTAGTAGAGCGGGGAAAACGAGAAGGTGGGATGGAAAGAAAGCCGAGTTAAGAGAGGAGAAAACACGAACTGGAGGATGTGACTTTGAGATATATAGATAATTCGAGAAGATGTGTAGAATGGGCCAATGAAACATTGTATTTTGATGGCCTTTTCGTTATCTGTGATCAAGGTTACATACAATATATACTTCAGAAATTGTGGGGGAGGAGCCGTTATTCGCGTGGGGTTTTTTACTATGTCGATCAGAAGGAGCTGAACCAATTAGACGACTAGACGTTATGTAGAAGAGCGCTAGAAGGAAGCGTTATCAATGAAAAGTCGGAGTAAATGATGATGCTGGGCAACCCCAAGGTGGTTAGAATACCCGACTTGAACAGCTGACATATTGTAGCATACCGTAGTGGCCCTTTGAAGGTTTTTAGTGTTTTGTTTGGACAAAAGGCCAAAGACTTTATGGGACTTGGCAGATATGACTTTGTGAATGTAGAGCACAAGACGAACTAAAGACCTTTTTCAAATCACATTGTTGACTGAAAAGTGTCTTGGAATGTCCACTATAAATCCTTTACCATTCATCAATTCAAAGAAAGTCATTCAAGTAAACGGCGTATGTATATACAAAGACAAAACAGCCTAAAATTCGCCACAAATAAACACCTTCTCATCCAAAGTCAACACAAAATCACTTCTGCAATGTCCCTGAAAATCTCATGCTTTCGTGTTTCCTCGTACATGTGTGATTTGCCCATTACAAACCATCTGGAATCTAGTTTGAAAGTTTAATCGTTGGTTGATAACAAGGAGATCATCTTTCAAAGGGACTGTCTATGTACAATGTATGTGGTCTTACTCTCAAACTCAATCAAATCAACCACAAAACTCCTGATAGTCTTGAAAACCCTCATTCTTCGTCTCGACCATCTTGATTCGTCCGTGCCCCAACTTCATCTTTTCCTCTCTTCTGGTTCCCCTCCTCGCTACGGGTTTTTTGGTCTCCCCACGACCCTGTCCAGTCAATAGCTTCCCCTTGACTTGTTCGCCTCTTGATTTTCTTCACTGTTCGCTCATTCACTCACTCGCACGTCGTCTCTAAATCACTATATGCATATATAATTCAACACTATATATCATCAGTGCTCAGCCTAGTGCCGGCTCCTTTCTTCTTGTTTCTTTCCACGATTCGCTTTTTCACTATATTCTCCCTGCATCTGATTGCACTGTTAAAAAATCAACAATCCTTGCTCGGGTCATTCATGCCTTCCATCCCATTCTCGGATACTCTTTATCAAGAACAAAAAAAAAAAGCCACTCTCAAAGCTCTTACACATTCTTCAAGTCCGCTTTGTTTCCATATCACGGCTTTCTGTGTACATCGCTAGTCCCGTGTGGTAACCTTCTAAAAACCGAAGCCCGTCTTACGTCCACTCTTTCCTCCGTCAATCCATCCGTCTCATCTCCGTATCTTCCTGGCCTCATCATCCCATAACCAGTCGTTGACGTTACCGCCTTCTCCAATCACCAAAAACCCCCATTCCGCAGTCACCTTTGCATTACTGCTACACAGCCCCTCTACTTTTATCCATCCTTTTTTTTTTTCCTTTCCTTTCCTTCAATTGCCTTTTTCGTTGGTCTTCCCCCCTTCCGCATTTCTCGTGTGGCCTGCCCTGCGAAAAAAAAAAAGCACCGTCCATTTTCAATCTGCACTTGCTTTGCTTTGCTTTGCTTGCGTTGCGTTGCCCTTTGCAGCACCTGCAGCCCGCCGTAGCACCGTCTTTCCTGCGTTGCCCTTGTCACTCGCATAACCAGATTGTGGCCTGCTATTTCCAGCGCATTCGCCAGCTCCACCACCCGCTTGTCGTTGTAACGCAACGAGCCACACTAACCCGCTCAGTCCGATAGATCCTGAGATTTTTTTTCTTCTTTCCTTCTTCTTGTTTTTCTTACTTGTTTGCGCGCACACGCCCTTTTTGTATCGCATCACTCCCCTCGTCCCATCTGTGTCTACAAAAATGGAGTCTGTCCCCGAGACTGAACGCCTCGAGTCATTCACATCTTTCCCCCGACCCGCTCTCCGTATACAGTCTCCGTCTTCGCCTCTCACATATCCGCGCTCCCCCGGTGGTCCCATCTCGCCGCTATCTCTCGAGCCTGCTAAACGTCCGACAAATCTTCGTCGATCTACCGACCCCACTCACTCTCCACGCTCCTCTCCAGTCTGGACTCAGCCCGTCAATCCTTCTCAGTCTACTCTATCCCTCTCCAGCACCATGGACCCGCTTCCTTACCGTCCGCGCAACGCCTCTCCGTTGACCCTTGGTGCCAACAACCAAAGTCGTCGTGCTGTTCTTGGCCATGGCCGTTCAAAGTCGCATCTGGGTTTCGCCATGCCTAGACCGCATTCTCTCCATGGCTCCCCATATTCTGGTAGTCCTACTAGCTCTCCACAACGGGTGCGCGTACCGAAGCGCAACCCAGATGACTGCTTCCCTTCCTCGCCCATTCGCACATCCGTTCTTGAGAACTCGCCACGACGGAATCGTGACCGTTCCAGCTCGCCATCTGCCTCCATGCTTCCTTTCCCCTCTATGAATTCCGCCCAAGTCTTTGGTACATCTCCTCTAGGCTCTTCGCCAATGGGCCCTTCCCCATTAGCCGCCGCCGCTCAGATCACAATGTCCCGAGTCCGTCCATCGTCGCCTCCCCGCAGCCACCCTTCATCATCCCTTATGACCTCACCAATGTCTCTCGGTCGTAGAAGTCTAGACAGCAACATCAACGTTGGTGGAGCTGGAACCTCTGCTATCACCATGGGCTTCAACAACTACACATACTCCACCAACTTCAGCAACTCGTCTATCCCTTCGCTCAGCAACTCTTCAATCCCATCAACCCCCACATCAACCCGCTCCCGCAGTCCCAGTCTATCGAGCTTGGAAACTATCGAAGATACCCCCGATGCTGAGGATGCCGCCGTCGAGGAAACTCTCAAGGAAGCCTCAGAACTGGCTGCCCGGAAAGAGGCCGTTGTTGCCGAAATCAAGTCTACAAAGGGAGCTCGTGCATTCCGTGATAAGCGGAAGCGCTGGAGTGTCTGTGGTGCCGAGCGGAGAGGTGATCTTGATCTCGAGACTATCTGGGAGGACTGATATGTCTTGTTATGATTGTTTTACTGTTTTATTCTTTTGCTTTTGTTTTTTTTTCTTACGCTCGCAATGCTCTACGTTACGCCGTCGACTCGATTATGAAAATCCCTCGACTTACGCTCTTTTTCACGACTATGCCGTTTACGCACACACTAACGTCTATTCATTCGTTCATTCATGTCTCATCTACACATTCGATACCGCTCGTTCATCTGGCCAGATATTCTGTTCGTTCATTCTTTCGTTTTGCATTGCGACTTTGTTTTATTCTTGTTACAACCCCGCCCAGTCAAAAGCCACTTTTCTCTTCGTTCGGCCGATGATGTCCGCCGCCCTCTTTCTGTTGTTTTTACTTTTTTCTCTGTTTGTTTTGGGGTCCTGCTGGGGTTGGCCTGNATTCGATACCGCTCGTTCATCTGGCCAGATATTCTGTTCGTTCATTCTTTCGTTTTGCATTGCGACTTTGTTTTATTCTTGTTACAACCCCGCCCAGTCAAAAGCCACTTTTCTCTTCGTTCGGCCGGTGATAACCGCCGCCCTCTTTCTGTTGTTTTTACTTTTTTTTTCTGTTTGTTTTGGGGTCCTGCTGGGGTTGGCCTGGTATGGTGTTTTTTACTTGTTCGTTTTGACTCATTTTTTTGATATTTTTTGTGATGTTTTGGGGTTTGGAGTTACTTTAGGAGTTGTTTAGGTGTTGTTGGTAGGAATATTGGTTGGTATTCAGCGATTGTTTTTCTGGATTAGCTAGTTCAAGACACATGTTATTGTCTGTCTATTTGCCACTTATAGTCTTATGTTTCCAAATCGTGTCATTGTGTTGTTATCTGTAATATCTGGGTGACGTTGATGACTATGACGTCAGTGCGCGATTTTTTCATATGCGGTATAACCCTTGGTTTATTGTGTACCCTAAACAGATGATCTCACGACGACAACATACGATCTGGGGAACTCAAAGGGATATCAAAATCTAATGGGTGGATAACACCGGGATATCCAACGATCTAATATATCAACAATCGAGTTCTTCACATGGGATCCAGGATAAGGTGGTTTGTAGAAAGAGACAATCTTGAGAGACTAGTTCCCGCGTGTACACCACCATCCCTATATTCAAAGAGTGTATATTTTCGATAGTGGCTGCTACCCGAGATGGAAGGGATGATATATTTGACGAGATAATTGGAAGGGCGGGAGACATCGTGACTTGGAGATATTCCGGACCGGAGAGACTCTGGAGGGAGTGGACGGCTGGTGAGTATAAAGATGGTAGAGGCCTGTCGTTTGAACGTGTTTCTATTCCTCTATCATCCATCTTCTTCTTCACCGGATCTTGATCTTCGGCTTCTTTACATCTTTCTCTTTCCATTCTTCGCCTTGCGGCTCTCTTTTTTCTTCTTCTTCGTTTCATCCCCTTTTTGAATACAATTCTCTTTATCTTTTCAACCTTTACCTTTTCTTCATTCTTCAATCTCGACGGTTCCCTTTCCTTTTACAGTCTTGGCTTTTTATCTTTTACTTTTATCTTTTTATCTTCCTACGCCAGACTTCTCTTTTCTTATTTGGGCTTTGTGTTACCATCACGGTCTCCTAGCATATCGTCTTTCTTACTATATTGGTTAATCTTTATACCAATAACACTCACCATGCATTTCTCATCTACAGTGCTTCTTCTTTCCACCCTCTTTACTTCCGTGTCTGCGGCCCCGCTTCACCAGGTATGTCCCCGAAACCCCGAAACCCTACATGACTAACACATCTCCAGCGCCGCGATGACGTCCTTTTTAGTAATACCACTTCTATCCCCTTGTCAACAGCCGCATCAACCGATCTTACTACGTCTTCAACTGTAGCGCCGGTCTTGAGCACCGGCTCATCTACCCCAACCACCCTTCGTACCGTCACGCGGCCGGCCATGACTACCGGTGCTTCATCTGTGATGTTGTCCACCGGTATTTCTACAACCCAGACGCCAGCCACTTCCTCTTTCCCCCTATCCACCGGTGCGAGCGCCGTCATCCCCACACCAACCGTCTCTTCCACCGTGAGAACTCGTACCTTTGGGACTCCCACGAGTACATTCCGCTTCACATCTCCCACCGGAACTTCCCCCAACCCCTCTGGTAACTCCACCACCGTGGCGTCTACACCCTCGGTGTGGCGTCCTCACACCGCTACTATATACCCTCAGCTCTCGTCGATCACCGCCGCTCCTTCCATGGGTACCGGCTTGCCTACCGGGTATATCTCTGGGACCGGTGGTATCATGACCACGCCGATGACGGCCCCTGCCTGGCCTTCATTCCGGGGTAACTATTCTGCTGTCTGGTCGACTCTTGTAGGCTCAGGAATCACCACTGTGCCCTCGTGGACTGTGGATAGTGTGTCTACGACTGCCGTTGCTGGATCGTCAGAGTCGGAAGTCACCTTTGGTGTCCCCAGTGCCACTGCCACTGTTACCGCTACCGCTACTTCAACCCCCATGGCTACATCTGGAATGTCCAGCAACTCCATGTACACTGCTACTTCCACGACGACCCTTCACGATGTAGCTACCAAGACCCGCCTTGCCACTACCACGGTAACCCCCACCCCCACCCCCACCTGCACAGAATCTCAAAACTCTACAAACACTCCTCCCACTACGACCTTTACCCAAGCCATTGCAACTGTCACCGTCACTGCTTCGACTACTGTAACCCAAGTCGCAGTAGCCACGGAGACTTCCTCTGGAAATGCGAAGCTGTATGGTGACTTCCCACTCATCTGTGTCGAGCTGAAAGGCGACCGTTCCTATCCCTCATCGATTCCCCACGAGATTCTCGACTTCTTGGAGAAGTACTGAGACTTTCCTGGCTATATTCGGTGTTGTTTGATATAATGGTTTTGCCGGCAGGCTTGTGCATACAATGCAAATACTTGTAAGGATGGCGTTAGTACGGAGTTTCGGTGTCTTGTTTTTCTGTGTTTTTTGCTGGTCCTGTTTTGTTACTTTGCTTTCCTACTGTTCTCGTGATTACCCTATTCGTTCTAATTGTTTTTAATAATAACCCACGATCCCATCAATCAATCCACGGTACCTCCATAAGTGAAAAACTGTAGCCCTTAAACTTATGAACCCACCTGTCATGTGACCCGCTCTTCTCCCCAATACTACCCCACAACAAACGGCCCGAAAATCTGGGGAAACCCCCTGACTTGCCGAGCACAGAAACGAATTAGGTAATTAGCCGCTCTATGCCAAGGCCGTTCACCAAGTGAATTCTGCACACGCAGCAAGCAAGCAAGAAAAAAACAACAACTGTAGAGCCGAAAGGGTGCGCAATGCAATGCAGGGGGTGAGCCCTTTTGGAGGGCGTGTGGGTGGGTCAGATGACTTGATAGGTCGCCATAATTGTGAGATCCACAGTGACCTACGGGGTGTGGGAACCTGGTTGGCTGAGTGTGGAGGAGACGACAAGATCGTGCATCTGGCTCGGCAAAGCGCAACAAGGTTCTCATCCCCTCCTCCCCTCCAAAAAAAAAACATCTAACCCGCCATCCATCCTAAAGCCGCAACTGCAAGCGCAACCACCCTCTCGGTCCTTCCCTCCGTAGCGTCATGTCTAACCCACAGCACGTCAACCACCACGCCAATTGAGTCCCGTGACTCCATCACATGGGAGTAGTGGGGGGAAAACTGACAGGCCGGTAGAACAGGAACAGGGCCTTGGTGGAGTGAATCTACAACAGCTGGGGAAACAAACGGTATAGATGGATTTCGTCGGACAAAGTGGGTATTTACTCGCGTAACGAATACCAGGACTTTGTCTTGGCAGCCGCAACGGCATGTCGGTAGGCGTTTCGTTACGTAAAATTGGGGCTTTGAGGACCGAAACAACGATGCATTTTTGTTGGTAGAGTCGATCACGAGGTGTGTGGAAGGGTACTTATGGATAATATGATGAGAATCTGTACGCTGGGTATGGATGTATAAAGAGAGATGCATTCCCGGAAGTTGCATCGAGAGAAGAGATGTTTTCCCATCATCAACACACATCACGTTTTTTCCTCAAACTTACTGATTGAGGCTCAACTTTCCACTTTAGGAATTTCTCTAGAACATTTACCTTCCCTATCTAGATTCTACCACGAAATCCCACCATACCAAACCTCCAACAGCCAAAATGATGGACCCATTGTCGCCCTACAACCCATTCTCCTCACCTCTCCCGCGAACCACCTCGCGAACCCACCTACAACCCTCCCCCCGCCCCGTCAAGGCTCCGCCCCCAACTCCCCGGACCATCCTCCTAACCAATCTCCCCTCCACGCTTCCCATCCCCTTGATCCGCTCGCTGGTCAGACATAACCCCACAATCTACCTACACGCCGCCACCGCCACCCACGCAACCACCCTCCGCGCCGACATAATGGCGACATCCCGCCGCCCCACCACCATCCACATCATCGACATGAACATGTCCTCCACCCCCTCCATCCGCCGGGCCATCTCCAAGCTCGCGGCCCGTGAATCCTCCATTGACGCCTTCATCGATTTCACCGGGGTGACCACCCCCCGCAACAACATCCTCGAACTCCTCTCCGGAGTCCTCCCACTTCTTGAATCAGCCTCTTCCGGCCCCTTTGTCCCCCGGATTATCCATGTCACCAGCGAGCCAGCCGAGTCACCTAACCCAGCGGATTACGAGCCCGCTATGCGTGGTGTTCGGTGCTTTGAGGTGCGGATTCCTGCGGCTTTGAACCCTGATAGTCTTGATGAGGCGGAGACTAGAGTGCAGCCTGTTTTGAAGGCGGTTATGGAGGATCTTCCGCGTGTGGTTGCTGGGTTTGAAACTATTGCCGATCAGGCTTGGTCTACTGGATTCCATGCTGCTTTTTAAACAGTGGGAGTTTTTTACTTGGAACTTACAGCACAGGACAGAGGCTTTTTTTGGCATATCACAGGCACAGCATATAGGGATTACAGGACTATAGGGATTCACCCAGAAGACTGACGAAGCAAGTCAGCAGTGACAATTTTTAATAAGAAACAAAACATCAATTTTCAATTCAACAATCTACTTCAAAGAATAAAAAAGTTCCCAATGTGCATGTATATTTAACAACCTCAAAGAATCCAACAAAAAGAATCAAAGACCATTTTCAAAGAGTTCACCCAAAAATGAATTGAATACCATCTCCGATACGGGGAATCGAACCCCGGCCTTCTCGGATCAACTTTACAAGATGAGAGCGAGATATCCTAGCCCCTAGACCATATCGGAATACAACTTGTTGAAAACCTACCCTCTACAACCCTCTATGAATCCTACGACGAAATCTGCCAAACTCGCAAGTCAGACACAAGCGCATCAAACAAAGACAAACTACTAAACCTAAAACATCCCCCAATATACCCAAAAGGCAGCACTAGACTAGCCTGACTTGAGCGACTCCATCTTGTCAGCCATTCAGTCCGGAGGTCCGTTCCGAAGACGGCGAGGGGTGGCTGTTATTCAGCTTGTCAACTAACAACGCCCCTGTTCCAAGGCCAGTGGGATTTGCCACTTTTCTACCCGCAGGAAATCTGCCGAATGATGTCATTAAATTGCCACATGAATCCCAATATAACGTCATGCATTTGGAATCTTAATTTACATGCATACATAAATGAAGACCACATGTAGATGAAATTAAATCGAAAAATACAAACTATGAAACGCTTTTACAAACATTATACAACACAAATTGAGACCAAACTTTTCCTCCAAAATATATCAAAACACTCCATCTAAAGGAGTCCTCGAGATTGTCGTCGGCTTTCAGCCTCTTCAATGTCACCCTGTTGTTCGGTGAATGAAGAACCACTAATCGCCGATAATCTTGAATCCCCAAGTGTCACGCTATGTTGTGGAACATGGCCATGGATAGATCGGACGGACCCTTGGGTGCTGTTCAGCAGATATGCTGAGGATATAGATGGGTTCCGGGTCGTGGTGACTGTCGCCGTCGAAGTCTCCGACGCGGTGCGCATGAACGGCATTTGCATCGGTCGTGGTGGATGAGAGGCCGGGGGGATTGCCGGCGGCAAGTCCATTGAAACGTCATGGAAAGACGGGTCATCCATAGAAGACTCATGTAACCGCGACTCGGCATCTGCAAATGACTCAGTTTGGTCATCTGACGAATTGCTGATTACGGGGCCAAGAGGGGTAAGTTCACCAGATGCTAAATCTTCATCACCATCCTCACTTTCAGGTGGCGAGACATCTACAAGCGGGGCAGGTGCCGGTTGGGGCCGTTCACTCATCATAGGTGGAACATCATCATCCTCCTCATCCGACTCAATTGCCCGCTTACGCAGGCCGGCACGTGCTACAGGGACACCATCTGGTGGTGGTTCGTCTCTAAGAGCACGCATATTTGGGGGGATAACATGGCTTCGAACAACTTCGAATCCCTTGCTCTTCTCTTTAGTCTTGCCCTTGAGTACACCACGTAACCACCCTGCGGCAGTTGCTATTGGCCCAGTTGGGTCTGCGGGGCCTGTACCGAGTCGGCGAGCGGGTCGGTCTGAGTTGAGAACGGGTCCACGGAGACCAACGTTGGAAGTTGACGCTTGTGTACCGATGCCATAGTAGCGATCAACTTCTCTGGTCGAATAGTCGGCGGTCGGCGAAAGGTTGATGGCATATGGAGCTGGGGTGGCAGATCTGCTAATGTCATCGGGGTGGTCGCTAGGCGTAATGAAACTCAAATGTCTAGAATCAGCCACAGAACCTGGTCGTCTATCAAGTGGCATGGGTGCCAGAGCATCGGGTTTCTTAGTAGTTCGTGGTGGGCGGAAGTACAAAGGCTCAGTTTTCATGACAGCTGCTGGACGTGAAGGGGTAGGACGGTTAAATGAAAGAGCGGTGACATCGGTAGGGGTGACCGGGCCACCACTGCTATTGGCGCTATCAAATATACGGCCCGACAATGGGGGAGCAAACTCTGTAGTATCATAGCCAGAAGGCGTACGGTTATGGGTCGAAGCGCCGGGAAGTGAACTGCCAGACTCGTTTCTAGCGTGACCAGTAGGTACATAAAACCCAGCAACATTTCCATCAGCTTGAATCATGGCGATTTGAGATGAATGACCGGGCTTGTGACGCACACCACGTCTGTGATGCGGGAGTCTGCGTGAAGAAAGCTGGCGGGCACCGAGGATACCCGAGAATAAACCATCAGTTGTCTGACCACCAGCACCCAGAAGGCGCATAATAACCTCAGTAAGGGTGATTACACCGTTAATGAAAAAGTTAATGAAGACGACACAGGCGTGAATAAACAAGATGACATACGCCACCCATCCCTTTGGCCCCTCGGTGATTCCCAAAGACGGCGAGAATGCTACCATAAGAAGAACTGTGATCAAGCGGATACCAGCGCAAATTCCACTGCTGAGATTCATGGAAGTCTCACTGTTGTACGGCCGGTAGAAGATAATAGCAATCATCATCAATGCCTCAGCGAAGCAGAGAAGAGCAATCTGTGTGACACCAGAACCTTGGGCTCCACCAATAGCAATACCACGAAGGAAAGTAAGTCCAATGTGAACGCAGGCAAAAGGTGGTGCGTCGTCAGCATACGTGTTGTACAACGGGCCATACTTGAGAAGCGTGGGCAGCTGGTCAAACAAGTCAGACCGAGGGTTTTTACGAAAGATGTAGAATAGGAGCCAGCCACTGGCGGCAATCACTCCTACGAGGACGATGGCTGCTAATACGACTAAGAATGTTTCCGAAGATGCACTGATACGGAGTTGAAAGATGGAGAAGGAAATGATTGGTAACAAGAAGTAGTTGAAGATGATGCGCACGACGTTGCCGATGGAAAATGGAACATTCTTCTTGCGCAGATCTTCCTTCTCAACATTGGCGAAGAAGCGGTACATCCGGCGTAACAAGAAACCAATCTGGGAAAGTAGAGCAACACCAGCAACGATGACAAGAAGCCACACCATCAAACAGGTCCAGATATCTTCCTGGCTTGCTAAGCCAACTAGCTGTCCAAGAGTACCCAGTCCAGTCGTACTGGTGGTGTGATACACACCATCCACCAGTGGGTTCCAATTTGGTTCATTGCTAGCAAACGAAGTGTTGAATAGTAAAGTCGACCAGGCCATGCGACTTGTCATTGGCCTATAAAAGCCAGGGTAATTCAGAGACAGACAGCTAGTCAAGACCACAAACTGGTAGTACTGAATACAATCCGCAAAACCTGGGGTAACGAGTCTGAGAAGAACTGGCGCATCACGGCTGTGGTTAGAAGACCACTTGAAGATATCGGTAGTACCCCATGGACTGAAGACTGAAGCGAATATGTTTACAGCGGCTAGGAAGACTAGGATGAGTAAAGGGAGAATCGTGAGCAGCCACCCCAGGTTTCCGAGGGACGGGGTAGCGCTGACCGAGATGCAAGCGATTTGTGTACCCGGGTCTTTGTCGCTGTTGATGACCTGGAATGTAGGCGTGATCGTGGTGAATGAGTAAGAAGAGTTGAGAAGAATGTCGAGCACAAAGTAGGGAAGACCGTCAGGCAAAGATCTGGATGATGTCATCGGTTAGTAAATCATCCGCATCGTCTCCATGGGTTGTCAAACTCACGATTCATTAAAGGTAAAAACGGGAGCCAACGGACAACCACCTTCAATTTCATCACAAAACGCGGCCTGGTCACTATATGGTGTATATGTCAAGACGTTGACACTGCTTTTAAGGTTGGTGATCTTTCCGGATCCGGCGGAATCGAGAATCTTTCCGGCCGTGCTGTTACTGTCCGTCCATTCGCTACTATTCCAAAGAGGTAAATCTCCTCCACCAGTACTTCCAGAGACATTTCCCCATACCTTCACCGTAAACCTGTGGTCGCTGTTGGATGTGTCGAATGTAGTATCGACATATAACGGCGTGAACTGAAGACCTTTAGATTCCTTGTAGCTCGTCGTCAAGCAATCCGTAAAGTCGAGGTATACTGCAGCGGCGGGCGTAGCCAAAAGGCCCAGCGCCGCCAATGCGACGCGGCGCATCAGCATGATTATGAAGGTCGAGATATCAAATGTGAATGTATGTATACTAGCACCGGTTTTTAAAATTCGGCCCAGGCAAACCGAGTACGCGCAAAAGATGCAATGAACGCAGTAACGATGCGCTTCTAGGTGGATTATCTATGGTGGTAAAGGCGGTAGCTGACGCTCGCCATTGGCATCGTGGAAGATACTGGAGTGTTTGCTTTCGATTGAAGCCGGTGACGTAAGTTCACCTATGGGTCTATGGTGTCTGTCGGTCTGATTCGGCCACTTTGGGCTCCTATCAATCGTCGTCGTGGGTCTCTAGGCGTCGCCGGTTGTGTAAAAGTCGCTGTGGGTGGGTAGGAAGTAATGTGCAGTGCGTACAGTGTAGTTCAGTGCAGCATCAGTTGGCGAGGAACCAGGAAGAATTCAAGAAAAGGTCGTAGAGAAAAGAGTCGGAATTACAAGTCATTCAACAACCATTAGACAGTAAGACGACCACAAGCCATCCGGGCGGACGGTATATTGGGCTTGGAAAAGAATAAAATAAGAAAGTAAGTCTGTGAAAAAAAAATAGAGTCGACAAGTTCCAAGTCCAAGTCAGCTGGGAGCTGCAATGTAGTAATACTTGCCGCAACGGGCGAATTAGTTGCTTGGTGCTAAGAGGGGCAAACAAACGGGTGGATCACACTCTTAAAGAAGCCAAGAAGTACCGTCACAGTAACGATTCTGACATGAATAGTACAAGTTACCTCCTTTTTGTGTATTAGTCGGACCCTTTGACAGGACACTCCTATGTACAAAAGCAAACACGAGCTTCGACTTTAAACTTGTTAAGCAATAATTTTGACGCATTTTAGTCAGGACATCTCCGTGACCTGATATGCGTGGTTGTGGCTTTGCTGGACAGGCAGGACAAGGGCCGGAAAATAGTAGTAAAACGACTGGTTTAGATGGCCTGCAGGGGGTACAACCTCTACATCCTAGCTCTAATCATAAAAGAATCTATCGAACAGTGGCTGACATAGAACATGATTCTGGGGTCAGCCGCCTGGTTAATATGCCTTCTGTGATACCGGAGTTTAATATCTGCATGTGTACATGATGTACATTTTCACATCGACTTGCAACAACACATGTTAATACAGTCAGATTTGGAGTCAACTCTAGGTGTGTACAATTTACGGAAGTTATGTTTTAAACGGACCGGTCGGTCACAACGGGAAGATTACGGATAGACCTACTTGTGCGGACACTTTTTGATGGATTGTCGCCATCGTGAGTAACCTGACTTGGCCGATCCACCAACACAAAGAATTACTGCTGCCTGCAGTTCTTTCTTAAGCTATTACGACAACGATCCCCCGGTCAGATCGAACTGAGAGAAGAGGACCATTTACAGCGCATTCAATAGTACCTTTTTGGGATCCATACTCGATGCATCACGACTAACTTTTCTCCATTATCAACGATTGATAACGAATGTATGAACCACCCACAAAGTTTCTAATACCCCGGAGAACTGTAGCAGGTATGTCTTTCTTTCTTTCTTTAACCACCCACCTGACACCATTGGGCCCGACCTTTTTGTTCCGTCATCATTTGGCCCTGGGAGCACAATCAGGCATAGGAGCTTCCTTCTTCCATCGTCCCGTTAAGCCGCTACCTAAATTTTCCGCCCGATGTCTAGGTCTTTCTGGGCGTTACTGTGGAGTGCTAAACACCACAAGTGCACAACCCATTAGACCCATTATCACGAGAAGCTGAACTCTTATGCGTTGACTGTTAGTTAAGGACCCCCACATAGAGTACAGCTGGACACGGAAAGCCTTTGAAAGGGGGTATTCGCTTACAAGGGTAGAATCTCCCCGGGAATGTTTCTTCACATTGTCCCAGAGAAAACCAAACACTATGTGAAGTAAGCGTGGGAAATAGATTGGTAGTAGTCAGTTTATTCCCAGGGCCCAAATTCGCCAAACTTCCAAACCCCAATAAACACTCCCGCTTACACTTTGGCACTTTTGCCGGACAATAGGGATGCTTCAGCAAACCGCTACGCTAAAATGTGTTTCGTTATAGTTGTTGCTTCTGTTCTTCCTTATGAGATGGGGTCTTTTATCGTCTTATACATACAGCCCCTTAGTCCCTTACTCTAGTACAGAATAGTAAGCTTATAACCAGTGAGAGCTAGTCCTATAGAATGTCGTCTGACAACTTCAATCGCCAAAAAACCACTCCTCGTCTCCGTTCATCAGCACAGCCCACCACAACAAAGCCTAAGCCCCCATTTCGATACCAACATTCGGGCCACCTGCAACCACAACTGCCGCCATGGTCACACAACCCTAAACCCCCCGCGGGAGCCGTTGACGGTCGATGTCGCCCTATCTAAGCCTCTTTTTAGTAGAAATCTCAGACAGCATCTGCAAGCCTTCAAAGCTACATAGAGTGTGCCGCAAGTTCCGAACTTGTTTAGACTTTGTTTTGGGCTGGATATTTGTTATGGCGTGAGCTGGTGGAATCTGTTTGTGTATCTTGCGGAAACTAGGCTGGTGGAGGGTTTTCCGGATTATTTGTCGTACAATTGGCTAAAGGAATTTATGTCTGTGTGCTGGCAACGGCTCGGGTACTGTTGACGATGCAACCGGGTCGGACGTTTTCGGATACCGCATCGTATAAATGGGTGTACAACTGCCCATTCTGTCTATGTATTAACGTTACATGCTCTAAAACCGGAACCTTTTCTGCTCCAAGGTGGTTGTTCTGATATACATGATACTTAATATTCCACTCCAAACCCACAAAGTCACCGGTGCGTTGTCTCAAAATGGCACACATATGGGATTCTGTCTGTTTCAACCCTATAATGTACTTCATCAAGGGTTCGTACTCACTTACACGAGCAAATGCAGTTTTGTTACCCATCATGATCGGCATACAGGAGATATATTTAGCATCAAGCATGTACACATGTATTCATTATGTATGTAATGTGTGAGACACTTTCCTCCACCGACGTCAAGACTGCATTCTTAATGCACATTGTTATCATTCGAGTAACAAAGCGAACCCCCGATTCGAACAAGTCCGTTTGTTTCTTCCAGTGATCTTCCTATTCCGCCGTCTACCCATCGACCTCGTGTCCATCAACCTGCATTACCGATAGTACATAGATCACGCCATCATTCCCCAAACTGTTAGATCTATGACATATAGTCAGTCTTTTCTCCTCTCTTGGGTGAAGCTCAAAGTCGGCAGATTTCTGCATGTCCATACGTGTCGATAGATCTGTAGTTCCACTTGCCACCTTCTTCCGTTGGTATAAATATAGGGTAGTCTGGATCCTATCCACCTTTTCTATACGAGCTTGACGTCCTTCCAATCACATCATCTGTTCTCGTTACATGCTTTTTTGCCCAGTAGCTTGACCAATTACATGGCTTCTTGTATCTTTCACAACTTGGAAGGATCTCGGTTTCTGGCCATTGCGACTTCGTTTTATACTCTGGGTACACAGCAGCATTCGATTAAATATACACATACATATATGCAGTAATGTAAACTAAAGGGTTATCTGGTTGAGGCGTGAGGTACATACAGTTACTTATGAACACTAAGGCAGTATAGATCACATCAGCTATATTATAGGCAGCCCAATCATTCCAGTTTCCTTTGTAGTTCTCTAGTACACATCGCTGACATATCACCAGTCTCGTGTATCAATCCATTTTGTGAAAAAGCCAGACTTCATTAAAGATAAACTTCTCGGTACTTCATAACAGTGACTACTTTTGTTGTCTAATCATACACTCATTCCCCTCTGCCTGCTCAACTTATGAACCAATCTAATCAAAATCCGGAGGTTGCTGTGGAAAAGGTGGCAATCTTGGTAGCCCCCTAAACCCCGACCAATCATCAACAGAAAACTCAGGCTCTGATAGTCCCAAATCCCCCACATTGTTCGTAACCCCATCCTCGTCCTGCAAACGCATAACCCCGTCGATGGTGTATTTGTCGAAATTCTTCATGCGTTCAAAACTATCCCAGACCTCTTCCATCGTTTCCATCTCAGGCAACTGGATGTTGAACATTGAAACATCTCGCTTAGTAGTCTCCAGTGGCTGCCCCTGAAGAGCAAGACTGTTCACTCTCGACACGGCGTAAGAGGACGACTCCTCGCCCGGCGAAGTCTCCCGGACACACTGTCTCTTGCTCGAATATCCCTCCTCGTCTTCATCTGTACGGGCAGTTTTCTTAGAACGAACGCTACCAGGTGTACGATTGTAGTCACTAATGCTTCCTTCGACCTCGGCTATTCCCTCTGGCTGCATCTGCGGACGGTGCTCTGAAAGCAGAGGAGGTTCGGGCTCCGGATCAGGACTGCCAAACATATCGTAGGGAGGAGCAAACACGGGCTCTGGAGATCCACGTGGCGAGTACTGGCGTGGAACTACAGCTCTGTTCGATGGCTCATCCGTGAGCATAGGATTATGGCCTTGGGCTATGTCTCCCCAAGGTGTGATGCAATCACTCACTCTAAGATCAGGTTGAGAAGGCTCCTTTCCGAACGACAACCTAGTTTGTCTCATGACATGTGCCCGCTGGCGTTCAACTTCGAGAGGACTAGGGCCCACAAGTGAAGCAGAGCTTCCCTCGGAATGATTGGTGTACTGTCTAGCCATCTGGGTAAACCCTTCATCGTTGCTTCTTGGCATCTCAGGGGCCCACGCCTGAGTATCAGCATCTCCGCCATGGTTGTCAAGACTGGCAGAGCAATCAGACTGGTCATCGGGTATATCTCGAACCGTAGCTTTTTCCTTGCCCTTATGATCGGGGATCTTAAAAACCGGAGGGACACCAGAGCCGGAGCCCGCGGCGACAGGATTACTGTTGTGAGAAGCCGACTGTTGTGACGATGCTGCGGCCTGTACTGGTTGCGCTCTGAGCATGTCGAGGATTGAAGCATTCCCAGGTGGAATTGTAACACGTTGGTTTGTAGACGGAGGAATCTGGACGTCGTCGCTGTCAAAACGCTTGCCGAGCAACGTCATAATCCTCACCTTCCCCACCACAATTGGGCATAGTGGCTCTCCAGGACCAGTGGAATCAGACATCTTCAGCGACACCGATTTGACAACAGGAACCTCCATTTCTACACCGGAGAAGCTCCCTGCCGCGGAAGTTTGTTCTTGTGTCTGGCAGGTCTCGGGGTTCATGGCTGCTGAGTCTTCGGCTAGGCTTTTTGTGGGCAACTGGGGGTGGTTCAGAAGTCCGGCTTCACCCTCGATGTCAGACTCGTCTGTGCTCACGTCATCAGTGGCATCATAGACAGTTGCGTATATTCTTGGCTTGGTGGCAACAGTACCTGATCCGGTGTCTACTTGGGATGAAGCTACAGCAAGCTCGACGGGCAATTCGGTCTGTTGTTGAAAGCAGTCGGGTCCCTGGAGCTGTTGACTGCGATAGACAGTCGAGAACAGCTTTTCGAAGACCTCAAGGACATGGACTTCGTTAACAAACATAACCTCACTCTTGAGGGGGTCGATATTGACATCGTAGCTCCCGGCAGGGCACACAATGTTGCACTGGAAGAAAGGCTGGGACAGGTCATGGATCGACTGGCTGATGTGCTTCTTGAACAGACTAACGATGTTCTTGACGGCTGTCTTGGTTGGATCCATTGGACGAGAATCCACTGAGATGAAGGCCCCCTTGCCATTGATGTTGGGGGCGGTGGCAGTGTTGCGGGGCATGAAGGCCTTCACAAAGTAGCCGTTGTGGGCGAGCTGGAACTTGGAACACTCCGAGGCTAGACCGGCTCCAAAGGTCTGCAGAGCCACTTCCTTGGCCGAGTCGGACTTGCCAGGCACGGGCGAAAAAGTGTACTCCGCCGTGGGATTACCCACCACCTTGAAGGTGAACTTCACATCAGGGCGGGCCATCGCCAGGCGAACAAGAACATCTTTGACCATGGTCAATGTCTTAGAGCTGTTCTTGAGGAACTCTTGCTTCCGGACAGGCATGTCAGCGTATAGGTTGATAACGGTGACAGTGGTACCGACAGAGCCGGCAGAAGGCTTCTGGGTCAGAATGCCACCTTCGTGGGGTCTAAGGACGACCGACATGGCAACTTTCTGCTCCTTGGTCCGCGTAACAATGGTAACGCGACCACAGGTGTTGGCACTGGCAAGAGCCTCTCCACGGAACCCAAACGATGAGCCACCCTTCTTGGCAAGCTCCTCAAAGGTGGTCAACTTGCTGGTGTGGGAGCGAAGACCTAGCACGGGAAAGTCTTCGGGGGGAATGCCATGGCCATTGTCCCGAACAACAATGCGGTCCACAGTGGTAGGTGAAACCTGGACCTCGATGGCGGTGGCGTCGGCATCGATGGCATTCTCACACAACTCTTTGATGAGAATGGACGGGGAGGGGATGGTAGTGGATGAAATGAGTTGGCGAGCAGTGTCGTTGGAAAGGGCTTTGATTTTATGAGTCTTCATTTTGTCGAGAGGTGGATGAATTTCGATGAATGTCTTAGTGTGCAAACTGACAATGCAAAAATATCACGAACTTGGATGAATGTGACCACACAAGGACAGGACAAAATAGTGGAAAGTTTTCCAGGAACTCACAAACCAAGAACACCAACAAAATCATTTTGTGCGTTCCAAAGTAGCAATAGCATCTCATGTTGGAAGGTGCGTATGCAATGCAATCAATGTCGGTTTCTACTTTGCAACTTCCAACCCAAAATTCACAAAACAGTATCATGGTTGGCTACCACGAGTAAATAGGGAAATCACCATCTCGCAGTGCCACAGACAGTGTGGGCTATCATTCGACATGAATGAGATTTGGTTTGAAGAGGATATAATGTATTTAATAAAGTTAGTCGAGATGAATTAACTAGAGTGGATTTGATGCGGGCTCATGATACTGAATTATAGCCCTACCTACACACAGAATGCTACTTTTGGCAACGGATGGATACCTAGACCCGACAACTCCACACGACCTCACTCCTTTTCCGAAATTGGAGACCGCGAGCGAGACCGCGAACGGGACCGCGAGCGAGACCGCGAGCGAGATAGTGACCGAGGAGGAGACGAACGGCGACGAACAGGAGACCGAGATCTTGAAAGAGACCGACGACGAGAGTACGCGGAGCTGGTGGATCTACTCCTTCTGCGAGTATCCTTGGTGTTTCTTGGTCTCGGTGTCCTAGATCTACTCCGTCTGTTGGAGTCTACAGATATACTCCTGCTGGCCTGCCTACGATTAGACCGATCTTTGTCACGGCGGGAGTCGACGCTCCGTGACCGGGACGACGACTTCCGACGACTGTATGATCTGGATCTAGAGCGCGAAATTGAACGGGATGTCGAACGACGGGGTGACGAGGAGTTGCGGCTGTACCGCCGAGATCTAACGGGTGACCGAGACACTGACCGGGACGAGCTCCTGGCTCCACGTCTCCTTTTACTAGGAGGTGACTTAGTAGAGTCTCTCGAGTAAGAACGAGACCGTGATCTGGATCTTGAGTCTGTTGAATAAGAAGTGGATCTAGCACGACGTCCACTACCACGAGTTCTAGAAGACCTCCTTACTGGAGAACGAGAAGTTGATACACGACGCTTCAGGTCAGGGCTACGGGATCTCGATCTAGAGTCTGAACGGAAAGAGTCAGTCCGGCTACGTGACCGAGATGTATTTCTAACACCTCGAACCCCTCTATCAACGCCACGGGCATGGTCAGGGACATAGTGGTCCGCTCCGGCACGATTTCTACCAAAGTCCCTTCCAGTCCATGCAGGTGGTGAGCGTGAGCGTTTCTGTCCACGACCATTGAAGGCTCCTCCTCCGCGTCTACCACGATCACTAGCACGACCGCGGTATGAATCACCACGACCACCGCGGAATTGTAGGCGGTTCTCACGTTCACGACGTTCAGTCTCTTCACGACGACGGCGGGCTTGTTCCTCAGCTTTATCAGCAGCAATCTAGATTGTAGTTAGCAAATTAGGTGAACCGGGTGTCGTCTCACTGTCAAATCATACCTTCTCGAGGATAAGCTCTTGCTTCTTCGCCTCAAGAAGCTCTTTAGGAACACCTTGGGCACTTTCTTGGGCGCTTAAGCAGAGATTCCATAATTCCTTACAAAATTTAGGAGTTTCCTTGTCTAAAAATCCGTTCAACTGGATTTGAAGGGATTTGATATCAGGCTATAACGAAGTTAGAATCTCATGTTTAAATCTTGACGATGAAAGAAACGTACATATCTTGCACTTTCTAAAAGGTTGTAGCAAAGTTCAATCACAACATCATCTTCACTCCCCAAAATTTCAGAGATTTTCCCTGCGATCCATCTAAACTCAGTATTAGCAATTATTGTTGTGTATTATAAATATACCTTACAACGAAATAACTTACTTTTGGATGACCTGGATATTCACTTTCTGAATATCTACCTTTTTGTTGAATTCAGGAGGAAACTTTGTGCTTTTGAGGAGCTTTGCATCAACGCCAGTGGCCATTTTGATGCAATGTTTGATATCTTTATAGTGTGTTTGTCGTTGGTATCGCGTTTCCTGTTTTTTTTTTTTGGAAAGAGCTGTATGCCTCTATTAAGCCTGTGCTAAAAAATGCAACAACTGAAGATGCCGCGGATAGAAGCGCGTCGCTTACATGGCACATCCTAGGTGGTTAAATTACAACCTTCATGTTGCCCCACCTAAGCGTTGCATCCTAGATCTGTGAATGTTGTGCTTGAATTTGTTGTAAAGCTATGGGCATTAAAAGTAGTAGATATGTACCGTTATGATCACTTGCTCTTGCCATTTGGGTTACATGTATCTATCTACGCATCCTTCTAGTAGCTAACATTTTTCATTGACTTGTTGATGTATACATCTGTTGTTTTAATTGGAGATGTTATGATAGGTGAACTAGGTTAACTGATAGGGTTATGGTCAAGCAATCATAGGGTTCTGTTGGTAATATATTCCAGCAACAATTTACCTGGATACAGCCTCACATTTGACGGTGCTTCGAGTAGAATGTTCTGATCCGGACTGTTGTCTTACTCAACGGCGCAGGTCATCTCCAAAAAGTTTCTTTCAAACTCTAATAGAAACATCAAGATCGATGTTTACATCCATATTTATGTGATCACTCACCCCCAAAGACTCGTGTCACGTAGTGGGGCTAGACCCTAGCGCATTCAGTGTAACTGCCCTGCGACGCTTAATGCCAAACAGCCACCAGCCCGATGACGTTGTTCTCACACTACCAGGCTTGCGAACCCAATAGATTGCGAGCCGGTCTTCTATCACTATTGTTTTTCATTACTGCAGAACATCCACAATGAACAACATTCACGCACCAACCATTCCCTCGGGGCCAAGCACCACACAGAGAAATGGAACCAACGGCGGGCCTATAACTTTGGCAAGCTTAGAGCAACAAAAGAATGATATCGAATCTGAATTGAGAGCCCTTAGCCATGTTTTAGATTCTGTAAGCCGGATTTTTGCTTCATAAAGAACTCCAATTGACTAACATTTGGGACAGCATGGCGTAACCATGGACACCCCACTGATTTCACGAGATGGCTTTCCTCGTTCAGACATCGATGTTGCTCAAGGTCCGTTATTGCTTTTAACCCACTGATTTTGGCTCACATAAACTCATATAATACAGTGAGAACCACACGTCATAGAATCATCTGTCTCAGAAATGATTATAAAGATGTGATGAGCAGAATAGAGGTTTTTATCCATGAGCAATTTGCCAACATGGGAATGCCTAGCTCTGAACCTACGAATAATCAAGTGGTCAATGATACACCAATTGCTGTAGACCAACAACCCCTTCGCGATTTTGTGCCGGTAGACACTAGAAATGCCTTCGCCAAGGTCAATACTGTGAGCGATAACAGTCCAGCTTCTGATTCGGGGCTACAACCGGGCGACTACATTGTCAAGTTTGGTTATGTCAGTATAAACAACCATGATAACCTCCGTAAGGTGGGAGAGTGTGTTCAAGCAAATGAAAATGTACGTTATAAGTTCCGTGTACATTGAAGATCCGGTTTCAATTAACACACATCCTCTTTTTTAGCAAGATATTCCGGTTACTGTTGTCCGTGGTCCAACTATTTCTCGTCTTGAAGAAGTCAGCCTTGTTCTCAGGCCTCGTCGTGATTGGGGCGGCCGTGGTACATTGGGATGTCACATTGTTCCATTGAATTGACATGTACCATTGTAAGGGAGGGTTGCCACCCTATCAAGGTCTGTATATGAAATCTCTGGTGGCTGGTAGTTATTAGTTGGTGAGCTTCAGCTTGCAACATCAATATCCCTGGACTTCGTATCACAGTAAATATTCCTAATAAAGTCGTGACATATATATGCATATCGGTGTATGTACATATGTATATGTCATTACTCCATCTTACATGGCAGTGTTATGGTTTTCCAGAGTGAAGCTATATCGGCATCTTTGTAGTACATAGTATATACTTTCATGTAGAAAGATAACGTGCTTTCATCATAAGCCTCGATGCAAATATACCTCGACGTGTATATATATATGTATCCCCTTACATATACACGCATTTGTCTTCACGTAGATACATGTATGCACACTGTTCAAGTCACATGGAACAATGAGGTGCATGTACTCATGTGCATTCCAAACGACTCGGAACCAAGAACAAAACTGTTTCATGAAATGCACCAAAAGTCCCGGGCGGAAGCATTTATCTTCCTTTTCTACGACCAAAGCCTCGAATTGAGGGGCGTTGGTTATGAGCATTGAAGAACACATATTAAAGTAAGATCATCCCAGTCGTCCACTTAGGATTGAGAGAAACATTGTAGCGTTAAAATGCAACCAATTAGCTTGTATTTCAATCACCATTAGAATCAATGATCCACAGAGATTCGGAAGCCTCGTAATGAGACACTGCATCGGACATGTATACAATTCGTTCATTCGGCACCGCTTTCAAAGAATACATCCCCGTTTAAGTGGTGCCATAGCACTGAAGCATCTAGAAGCCATCCGGACAGCGGCCCAAAACTGCCCCACTTTGGTCTGTTTACATCTGGGATGATGACTAAACGCGCCCATGTCAGAAGCACGTGACGCGCCCGCCCCCCTCCCTTCCAGCACTTGGTGGAATTTTTTCGCTTAGGCTCTGTGAAGGCAGAGAATCCCCCGCCATCTTGGGTGCATACAAAACACCAACTGCTCTTAGGTTCCGGATTCACGTCCTCTTTTTTTCTTCCTTCTTCCCTCGACCATTCAGCCTTTTGTCCGCCAATAGGTATGTTCTTCAATATCACGTCAGCAATTTGCATAGTCGACGACTTTGCATTTATTTAGCTGTATGCAAATAGGTTCAATTGAATCTTGAGCTGACCAAACGACCAGGTTCACCCCCCACTACGGTTTACACTTTCTTCGGTTATCATCATGGCCGAGACTCCTACTTTCAAGCTTGTCCTCGTCGGTGACGGTGGTACCGGCAAGGTAAGTCCAATTACGTTACTGCGCCAGTTATTTTCTAGACCGATCAATATTTGCTTGGTCTTGCACCACATTGAGTATTATCTCAATTGGTTTATGGCGCATCGCATTAGCTGGCGCGGCCTAACATCCGAAATGTCATGTCGACTAGCCTGCTAACTGTTTTAACTAGACCACCTTCGTCAAGCGCCACTTGACTGGTGAGTTCGAGAAGAAGTACATGGCTACTCTCGGTGTCGAAGTCCACCCTCTCGGTTTCTCTACGGTTCGTCCTCCACCTTTGCATCACCACCGTGCTGTCAGCCTTGCACTCAATGATAACGACAAGGCTGAATACATTGTGCATGCTCTCTACTACCGTCCAACTATATAACTAACACACACCGTCATCATAGAACTTCGGTCCTATCACCTTCGATGTCTGGGATACCGCCGGTCAGGAGAAGTTCGGTGGTCTCCGTGACGGTTACTACATCAACGGCCAGTGCGGTATCATCATGTTCGATGTTACCTCCCGCATTACCTACAAGAACGTTCCCAACTGGCACCGTATGTTTTCCACCAAACCACCGACTTATCTCGTCGAAATGTTTTACTGACTCTCAATCAGGTGACCTCGTCCGTGTCTGCGAGAACATCCCCATCGTTCTTTGCGGTAACAAGGTCGATGTGAAGGAGCGCAAGGTCAAGGCCAAGACCATCACCTTCCACCGCAAGAAGAACCTCCAGTACTACGACATCTCTGCCAAGTCTAACTACAACTTCGAGAAGCCCTTCCTTTGGCTCGCTCGCAAGCTTGTCGGCAACCCCGCTCTCGTATGTACCATGAGTCACCTTACTTTATTACATGGACTGTCTACTAACGCAACGATTTCCCCTCATTATAGGAGTTCGTCGCCGCCCCCGCCCTGGCTCCCCCCGAGGCTGTCGTCGACGAGGCCGAGCTTGCTAAGCACGTCCAGGAGATGGAGGCTGCTGCCGCCATGCCTCTTCCCGATGAGGATGACAACGATCTGTAAACGGAACGCCAACGATACAGATTATTGGTCAAGACCTCGCAGACTAGTCTGGTAATGAAGAGCCAGAAATGTACCGAGCCTAAAAGGTTGTGTGCGAAACTTTAGAATGCCCCCTTGTAATGTCGGTGAATCTGGGGATCACCACCCAAGGCGATATTGATGTCATTAAATTATTCTGCGAGTCGATACCAAGAAGTTTTCCTTTTTGAAATGTTCCCTTGTTCGGATTATGTGACATTGAAACTTGTGTATGCTATTTTTTGTGTCTTTGTGTCTATGTAGTGTCGGACTCACATCTAATTCATTATTGTCCCGCTGATACCCCGCAGGATTGACATTTTCCCCATTCCAGAAGTCTGTAGAAGCGCACAGCACGATTGTGTAACGTTAGCCCCGTTTCCTCTTGACTAAGTACTAGAATTAATCTGCAATGGCTTTGTGTTATGTGGGGGCTGAACAATTGCTACTTTCAATAGTTACAGTTTTGATATACATATATTAACAGAACGTTTATCGTGTACTCTCCGGCTGGCAGTTTTGTACCGAAGTTTGGTTACAATCATGTTCTTTTTACAAACACAAAAGATGAAGTATCAATATCATCCTATCCAAGACACACGTGGGGCTAAATTCCTGCATATAGTAAAACTACATACTCATATGCTTTACATGTAGTAGATACTAGCTCTATCTTGATCTTCGTTTTAAATCTTGTTTGTATTCCAAATCATTTTTATGGGTTCATCTCCCACTTCAACATCATAAGATTCCAAGCCACGGGCCGGGTAAATCAGGTTAGTGTTATGGAGAAAGCCAAGGAAGCGCCATGTATGACACCAAGATACTGCATGAAGGGCAAATATATGCACTTAGGCCCTACGTGTATCTTGTGGTGCGTATTTCTCAAGACAGCATCCATGTATTGGAGTACGATTCGGTATCCTACGTGGCAAGGTGCCTGCAAACTTTGGCCTGCTGTGGATCCTGTGACCCGGTCTTCTGCAAGTCACTTGCTCGGTAGTCATGTCGAGTAGAGCAAGCGTTTTAGTACATGCGGAGTGACAACCTTGTGAGTGACGATCCTGGGACTTCAATCGTTGGATCATAGCCCAACGGTGACTAAGTAGTTTGGTGCCCAACGGCATAGAGAGTGCAGATGGACGCACCTGATATGTGTCAAGGTTGACTCTAGGAACGAGTCTCCGGGTCCAGGGAGATGTAAGGCGGGAAATGGAACCTGGTGTCCTAGGAAACCATGCCGAATGGAGGTATATAGGAAGATGGTGGTGTGTTGGCCGTGTTGTCGGGAGCAAGCGAGCTTTGTTGGCAGAGGTTGATCTCCGTTGCGAGCGGGGGAGGTGGCAAGTCTCCGGTCAGACTCAGGTGGCAGTACGTGCAGGTTTTGGTTCGTTTTGGTTCTTATTTGAGAGGTTGTTAGTGGGGTTTACAGTCATGAGATACTTGGATTCTGGTCGGGGGTATCTGATGGGTGGCTCAGACCTTCGGCGCCCGGCCAGCTGGCATGTCGGCCGGTAAACCTCTCCCATGGAACTCGGCCATAATACGTGTCCTAGGAACAATATTTCTCTGCAAACTCGGACAATAGGTCGGTATGGTATAGTGAATCTGGGGAAGATGCATTTTCGGTAACATGTCACTTTGAATCTCACAAAACACTGTTCATCGCAGGTGCTTGAGCCCAACCAGCTCCTATTCTGGGCGTCACCGCCCCGAACATGGTCACCTAAGCGCAATAATGAGAGGCGACCCCCGTGCATGTTGGCCACCTTGGACTCCAACCAATGAAGATGCAAGTTTGCCTCATTGGTGCATACCAAGTATTGCTCCCACGAACGGAAGTGCCCCGAGGACTATCCTGGTTTACCAAAACTGGAATACAAAGAGAGACGTCACCAGGTTCTTTCGATCCCATTAGGCTCGGGGCTGACGATGATTAGGCAAAGTTGAGTGGTGGATATATGTAAGGCAAAGGAAACAATGGGGTAAATCAGCTGTGGCGCTGTCCTGCTGGCTGATGCCGCGGTATCCTTGGCTGTTAGGTTTGACAGATAGGGGAGCCGTTGGAACCAAATGGTGGTGTGTATGACCTAGAAGAAGTGTAAAAAGCAATACAGAAGATGTGGGCTCATGTAGTGTAATCATGGATCTAAGGGGTAGATGTAAGATATGCATCAAGATGACAAGTTTCCGTCTTCCGGGCGAAGTCAGTACAGAATGGCATGTAAGCCACTTGGGAAGATTTAGGAAACCGACGGCTATCAGTGGATCATATCGTCATGAACTCTTTGTCAGGTAAATCATCTTTGATGGTATCAATAAGCAGTTCAGTAAACATAAGCAGGAAGTCGCCACCGATAAAACGAGGCCAGGTCGGTCGGCAGTCTCCGCCCTGAGGCCCCGCATACCACAGTGCAGCTCCTACTAAGTATATCAAGACGATTATCCCGTTCCAGTTGATCGGTCATATAGGTACATATACTAAACCAAGGGGGATTCGATAACCGCCTTGTAGGGATGTAAGAACCGATATGGGCCATGTCATGCCCTAAACGGGGAATCGGATGCGTCTCCGCTACATCGATATATCGGGACACTCAGGAGTTACTAGCGACGTATGTACGTAGTGTACATATGTAGCTGAAAAAAAAACAGGTGCGAAAGCCTAAAGCCTTGAAATGGTCACAAGAACCCAACATGTGAAGGGAGTGCCTGAAATGATAATATTCCTTTTTAAAGGTTCTTAGAAGGCGAAATATACATTTGCCTAAGCCCCGTCCCGCCTGTCAGACTTGAACTACCGCCAATTACGAAACCGGCACTTTACATTACATCCGGTGAGGTATTCAAGAAATAGGCAAAATTCCACTTCCTCCGGAGGAAACAATATGATTGTATTTTTTGTTGACCCGGTCAATCGGTTGTGTCATGGGTGTCACGGAGATCATGATAGTCCCCTGATGTTCCTTCTCGTCATAGTGTTTCTAGACCGATATATAAACCCGCTGCTATATTTACCAGAGTAGTCTTGGTTGTGGTCCCCCCCCCCATGCATTGTGCTGCAGGTGGATGCAGGTAGAAGCAGATGTGCAGAGGATACTCTCCTCCGAGGCTAAGAACCTTGCACATAAGACTGTAGAGACTCAATAGATCGTGATTTTATACATTCGTCTTCGGAAAATGCATGGACTTACCGTATGCAGAGAGACCCGAGAAAGGGAAGTATAAAGAGAACTATTTGATATGGTCACAAGATTCGGGACTGGGCAAGGCGACTATAGATGTGGATTTTTTGGATTTCTACGGTTATGGAAATGTATGGAAACATTGACCAGTTGAAAAAAGGAATATTGAGTCTTTTTTTTCGTTTAAGCACTTACGAGCTTCTAGGTCGCTAATATCAACTTCAAATATGTATGTACATACATACATACATCTTACAAGACCTCATGGTGCTCGGCTGGATTCCTGTAAATCCTCGAAGTGATGTGTAAACCCTTGTTATTGATAACCCTAATCACACACGACGTACATATGTACATACACATTATCGTTACAATTTACAATCCCGTGGACAATGTGATAGAAGAAAAGAGAATTTCCTCGCGCCAAACCAATCCTTCGGAGTAAATTCTGGGTATACACATCTAATTGATCGGTAATTCGAGCACAGATGGTGCCAACAAGGTTAAGAAGATCTATGTTCTCATCATTCAAACGGGTAAGAGGACGACTTACACGAGGGTCTTAGTAATCAGACCAACAGACAACTCATTGTCAAATTGTCTCAAACGAAACAATGGTGTACGACCCGACTTTAAACTTCAGTACACCATGTGTGTCCAGTAGCTTCCCCATCTCACGGGCAGTGCATGATCTTGATTACTTGGAGCGTGATAACCTGCGTTTCCCATCCCATCATAAATCCTATTACCACGGCCAAAAAAAAAAAAAGAAACAGACAAATTCGGCGGCTGGGAAGATAGTATCAGCTCTCAGATAATACAGAAATTCCACCAACCTGGCCGAAGAACGCCCACCAGACATGTGTAATCCCAGTACCAGCAGCGACCAGGGCTTCTCACCTTGACCTTCTACTTTTTTTTTTCCTTCTTTTTACCTTTCATCGTCAGTTATAGCCAGGTATGTATTGAACGTGACGGACGGAGTCCTATAGTGTGAGAGAGTTGATAGTGATTGTATTAATGATGTATCTTGATGATCATGATGATAGTAGGTAAGTTAGTAGTGGTCCCCAGGAATGGGGACGTGTTAGGTGTCTGTAGTGGAGTCGTGCACTGCTCAGGGTCACAGATAACCCTATCAGGCTGACAGAACGTCTCTGCTACTGCAGCTTGTCCCTTTTCCTCCTCCCCACCTAAACTGTCTGGCCTGTCCGGGCCCGCCGTGGGTGAGGGGAACTTTCCGCACGGAGACTGAAGAAGTAAGTTGCGAACAGAGAAAACGGGGTTGTCATGGAAGTGGTCGAGGGGCAGCTTTGGCGAGAGACAGGGGAAGCTTTTCAAGGACCGGCCGATTAATGGTGTGGGGCAGATATGTAGTTGGGCTGTTGTTGACCGCCGATATCGAGCATGGGGGGGGGGGTTCAGTCCATGGTTAAGAGCCGGGGGTCTTATAGTCTATGATGTGACCTATTATCAATAATAGAATGTGACGAGACAAAGTCGAGGTTACAGAAGCGACAGATTGGAAAAGAAATATCGGCATGTAATGGAGAGTGAGCGACGGACATGGACATGAACTTTCTGCAGCAGCGTAGAAAATACCGCGTATAAACGAACTTTCTTTGAGTGAGCGGATCCCACTCCGCTCTACTTAGACCGCCATATTCCACATTTGCGTGTCCAGTCAGGCCAAACTTCCCTCACCCAGGCGCACAAAGTGGAGTCGGTCTCCCCAGGAGCCCCAGAGAAGGGAGTGTAATACGACCCGCCAAAAGGCTTGACGTCGCATGGATGGTCAGTGGTGTGGTCGCCTTGTTTCTACGCGCCTTCCATCTGGTCCACCCAAATGTGGTCATTTGGCGTATGTAGTATCCGGGGGAAGTGTCTGCACGTATGTATGTATGTACCAAGAGGATCAAAGTACTGAAAAGGTCAGAGTTGAGTACGGATTTGGTCATTTGGTGCATCGGAGAGTGATGTCAGGGTTACAGAAAGAATCAATTATGTCCGTAGTTGTCAGCTTGTATAGTTGGATGTCGTCCGGGAGAGTAACGTACAATATGTGTACACACATACGCACAAGACGTGACAATGGGAAAACTTAGTTGAGGCCAGAGAAAGGGAGAGGATTCGATCGACGGACTAGGAAGACTAATAACGATGGAATGGAGCTTAAAGTAGCAGTTAGTTGCGTTGAGCATGGCTGAGCTTCCTCTGGGAAGTGAACCATGGTTCAAATTCGCCGAATGACGAAGGTGACTTCGGGCCGGATACAGTCTAGTGATACCCATGGAATCCAGATTTACCTCAAGATGGTAAGTCAGTGCAGTAGTAGCCGTTCTCAATATCTTGCATGTACATATGTACATATATATGTACTCTAATCAATGCGTCCATCCCAAGATGATAGAAGCGGATGAATCCGCGCATTGCGTCGGGTGGAATTTCGTAATGGCGACATGGCTCGTCATCCACAGCGTGCAGAAATACATGCAATACTACGGAATTGATATTCGTTCACCGGCGAATCCTATTCACTCAAAAGAGCAAGAACAAACATGTGTAGACCAAAAGAATCCATTGATTGGATCATTGTCAGTGCCCATTTAGCTCATTGCTTTCCTCCAGGAAGGCCTGACTTTCCACAGAGACAAGTCTCGGTTAAAGAGGGGCGCAAGAGGCTGGTGGCTACATACGTACATACATACATACATACACACATACATACGTGAATACGTTATGGTGACATGTGAGTTGAGAGTTTGCATCATGGTTTGCCAATGATGGACGCATAAATGGAAACGGCAACAGACTGCGACATGGGCCTACATTGTATATGGCGGTCAAGAGCCCTGAACCGAGCCTGATGCATCAGCCAGGGGAAGAACGACTGTGGTAGCGTCGTACTGGTCACGACGGTGATGGCTGCGGGCCATTTTTGTTGTTACCGAGGAAGAACATGACGAATTGGTTGATGTACATACACATGGATGCTGATAGTGGTGTTGGTATCTAATATATCCATACATTCAGTACATCACCTAGTACGAACACAGCTAAAGAAGGTTAAGTAGCAATATCAAGGACCATTCAAGACGCGGTGACAGATACAAAAGGTTGAATTTGGGACTTTCAAATGTAACCAGACCAACATTAATTGTAAAGACGGATCAATGCTTGTCCTGGAAGGCAAGCTGCATGATATACCAGGATTATGCTGTGGGCTGTTGTCTCAATAAAGGTGATATCCAAATACTGTTGTAGTGCACATTGTCCAAAAGTTGACAATTCCAGCCATTGACTTTTTAGTAGGTTGATTTGTTCCATTATTCCATTGTTTTACCTACCTTGGACAGCACTGGAAAAAACGACAGAAATGACCTGTAACACCACTGTAATTGATCCCATTGGTTAACAAGGAATCCCTCCATTATTGTGCCTCCGCCTATTGCTCGTGGGCGCACTGGCGTGGGTAGTCTAGTGCCTAGGAAATTCCTCATCTAGAAGAAGGCTGGTATTCTAACAATGGCTCGCAGCCATAACAGACCTATAATAAACCCAAATGAGACAGGATCGTTGAATAAAGCAGTAGCGAGTCTTCAAATAACCAACCGGAAGCCTGATCACACGGTCCTCTACTACCGTCTTCGGTACTTGATCTACAATTCTGTTTCCTTTGGGCATATATTCTATCTTGTCATTCCAATGATTGCAGGCCATATGCCGCTATTTGGCGAGACAAATAGCGAAGAACCAACCAATAAGAATCCAAGGCTAGGCCCCGGCCGAGAAAGATGAAGTTGAGGCAGATGGCTCGGAGGATGTGAGCTTGGGCATGGTCAGCAATAAACTATAGACCACTTAACACCCTTGAAATACAGGTTACAAAATCATGGCCAACCGAGGGGTACAGCTGTGTAGACGGCATCGACGGGTTCAGTGACGACACTATCCTAGAGAATACAAAAAACGGAGAAATATACATGCGTTTGGGATCCGGTATCAATGTTGCAGTTCTTTTTATCTGGTATGAAGTTGTATAGGCAAAATTATGGCGTTGCATGAATCTGGGGGCTGGAAATGGCCATGTGTGATCGAATCCGGCTCTGAGGGAATGGTAGTCATGAGGCCGGTACAGCGGGATGGTATGTATGTATGTACAGGTCGAGGGCCGGCTGCATGCATATCCTGATTGGCTACTTTTGTGTTTCTCATTCTCTCTCTCTCGGGTTGACATGTACTGATGAGTCCTGAATATGTACTACAAACGACACCAATTACATTTCATATGGCAAAATGCAGAAATCATCGAGTTTAACTTGTTCTGATCCAACAGGCACATATCATTGTGTAGAATGCCTTACCATCTTGTATGTATGCACCAAGAGAGACATCAGCCCCCGTTCTTACGGTGGTCATCACACCTTCCCCACCTTTGTTTTCCCCTCCTTCTCTCTGTCTTCTCCTTGTTTCCATATACCGAAAGTTGAGCTGTGTCGTCATTCATCACATCGCCGCCAAAAAAAAAGGTCACACATGCATTTTAACCCTTTCATTCGCCACTATATCCCATTCCTTAGAATATGACAAAATCAAGACAGTTCAAAACTAAGCCTCATAGAAGTAACATTATCCCCCAGTTGTTTTACTCGCCCCTCCTGCTCGCCTGCAAGTTTGTTCAAGCATTTCAATTAGATACGCCATCTAACGACTGTGCTCCGGAGAAAACTCTAGGCCTGTCTCGGTTTCGTCTTTGATGAAATGTGTCTCGACTTCAGGCGATCGATAGGGAGACGTTGTCAGTTTGGAAGGGTTAGGGAAGTTCTGCTAGCCATGTGTCCCCATGCACTAAGAAACAAGTTTAGGCATTGTTGATTTATAGCCCCTCCCCCCGGTACGACCAACGGATAAACGTGACGACCATCGTGTTTACCCCTCGATCTTTAGGCCGTTGATATAATGTCATGACCACTAAAGGAAAGGAATGTTATGGGGCTGTCTAACATGGCGTGAGGCCAATCTGTAACACAGAATCAGCATGGATTTTGATGTGTATCGGCCGGCTGCACCGACGAAGATGGAGCCTGTATTGACCTGTGGTGTGACGGATATTTTGGGAGTGTATAGAGTTAAGCTGACCGGACACCCGGAAGGTTGTCATGTATGTATGTATGCGTGTACTCCAAGATATGTACATATGTATAGTCTACACTTCAGTCACAACGACATATGAGGTATGTACATACATAAAATACAGCATTATGTTGGTACAACTGATATATCAGCAACCATAATATCCACATCTGATTAATTTCTGTCCGGATATGCGGGCTGATTGTGAGTTCGGTGTGTCGCTACACCACATAGAGCGCGATGGCTCCTCAATTTTTCTGAGGCAAGCTCAAACTTGATAAGTGAAATCGACTGGGTTACCTCGTCGGGTCAAAAGTAAACAAGTTCCCAAGCGCCGTCGCAACAAGAACAAGAACAAAAAGAAACCCGGGAAATGTGATAAACAAATGTCATCATCTTTTTTACAGATTGGCAACGTGACTGTTGGTTTGATAAAGTTACAGTTGCATTCGAAGGACGACTGAATCAGTCACATTGTATATGTTTATAAACCATGTCAAGCTTCTCATTGGTCTATTAGTGTTTATAGATAAACATGCGACAACAAGCCATGTTTTTTTTTCTTCCATACATCAGTTGACCAAAACAAGATGAAAATGTCAGAAAAAGACATATCAATAACTACTAGTTTGGGTCCGTTCTCCAGATAGCGGGTCTCGTCTCAGCATTATTTATGCCAATAAAGGCTATGCGCAATCTGTCGTCTTCATCCCATTTTCTGCATGAACAGTCATCACTAACCAATTCATCACATTCCACGCTTCAATTACCGAGTTTTTAAACACTTTGGCCGTGACAACAAAAAAACCATTAAACCCTCACCCACCTGACAAGATTCCTTGGCTCCGTTTTGGGCAGAAACGGAACGAACAACGTCTAACTTGATCCCAGCCATAAAGCCCAATATAGGAGAGATAGGATCACCATATCCGTTCCTTTTAGTTGTCGTCGTTGTCTTTAATCCATCTAACCGCTCTGTGGGGACAACTGAAGGCGACTTTTCCAGCCTTTTGTTTTTTTCTTTTCTACTTTGTTACTACTGTTGGCGTGGAGGGACCACTTGACCATCAGCGGAAAAAGGGAATCATGGCGAGGTCATGTCGGTGTGATGGGATTATCGTGGTTTGACACAGCATACAAACTGGGTCCGTAGCCAGGGGCCAAGGGATAATGCGCCGGATACATTCCCCAGTCTGCAAGGCTCAATGTTCCAAGCTTGTTATATGTATCTCATTGACTGTCGCGCATATGGTTCAGGTTGATTATCTTGAAATGACATGTGGCGGTATGGCCGGTTCTAGAAGATAAGAGGCGGCCGGTGCCAGTGTCAAAGACCCACAGATTGCTATGTATGTACATACATACATACATATGTACACATGTATAGTCTCACAACCATAGATATATTTGTCCTTACATTAACAAGTTGCTGCACCTCGAATTGGTCGCGCAGCCCAGCATGTGGCACATCAATTAGTCCTTGGTCCTGGCGGTTCTATACACAATATGAGAAAATAGGCCGTGTTCTCAGTCTGATCAATGCCAGTGTAAGATGCAGGGATTAAAGAGAATGGCGGGGAGTGAAAACAAAATACGGTGAGATTAATGGTTGCTTAATTGGAACCAGGGCATAGAGTGCTTTCTCTTTGGGTCAAAAAAAAGCCGCCTTTCGCCGTATGTCGCGCCCTGGTCTTGACGTTGCACTGTTGTACTTGGGCCTTAGTGGCGTGTCTTGCGTTTACAGGTGGCTGATGAACAATTATAGAACGTTTAGATGGGCCAGTATGTCGGTATCAAAAAAACAATGGTCAAAACTGTTGTTCCACTACTATGTGTATCATCGTTTGTCGGTTACATCTACATTGTCAACGACAGACGGACAAGTCGATTGTCTCCAATTTGTATCAAATCACGCGATCGTGTCTGGTTGAAAAAAAGGATTAGCTATCAAATTTGTGTGTAGAGCTGTCCCCATAGCTAGAGTTTAGCCTGCCCTTAGTGAGACAGACCCATCGGNCAATGGTCAAAACTGTTGTTCCACTACTATGTGTATCATCGTTTGTCGGTTACATCTACATTGTCAACGACAGACGGACAAGTCGATTGTCTCCAATTTGTATCAAATCACGCGATCGTGTCTGGTTAAAATAAAGGATTAGCTATCAAATTTGTGTGTAGAGCTGTCCCCATAGCTAAAGTTTAGCCTGCCCTTAGTGAGACAGACCCATCGGGATGAGCTACGCACAGGTATCCGGGGCTCAATAGAACTGCATCACGTGTAGGCTCACGTGAAATCTACAAGATTACCGTTTTTGGATAGTGGATCTTGAATCGTCACCACGTCATTGGCTATTGTGTTTGTTGTTTATTTGGGTCCTATCATGAGGCCTTAATTTTAGGTCCCAAAACCAATTTCGACCATGCTTAGCGCTAGTTGCACCCACAGATCTGAAGTTGAGCCTTCAGGAACACCAATTAGAAAGACATAGTGTGAGGGCAATTGAGTTATGTAGCCCTCATCATTGTCTTGAGCTAACCCACGGTGTTGGAACTATTCTGTTGAATTGGAGGCTGAAGTTNACCGTTTTTGGATAGTGGATCTTGAATCGTCACCACGTCATTGGCTATTGTGTTTGTTGTTTATTTGGGTCCTATCATGAGGCCTTAATTTTAGGTCCCAAAACCAATTTCGACCATGCTTAGCGCTGGTTGCACCCACAGATCTGAAGTTGAGCCTTCAGGAACACCAATTAGAAAGATATAGTGTGAGGGCAATTGAGTTATGTAGCCCTCATCATTGTCTTGAGCTAACCCACGGCGTTGGAACTATTCTGTTGAATTGGAGGCTGAAGTTAAGCCGCAAGACGGACCAAAGGGAGTTAAAGTGGTTATAAAGGACATATTTTAGTAGATTTCGTTTGACAACTAATTTGGAGCGTGACAAGTTACGGATGTGCTATTGTTTTCGGCCGACCCATGACATCACGAAAGGAATTTGCCATTAGAATAAAGTCATCGAAGCCCATTGGAAAGGGTGGACAAGAATGTCGCCAATAAAAGCGCCGTTTCCGACTGTGACGCTGCCCTGTAACATTGGTATTTGCAAATCGCGCAACCCTGATCAACTGTTAGAGGATTTCCATAACTGTTGTCGGAATATAACATCATAATCATTATCAAACGCAAAGAAGGNCATCGAAGCCCATTGGAAAGGGTGGACAAGAATGTCGCCAATAAAAGCGCCGTTTCCGACTGTGACGCTGCCCTGTAACATTGATATTTGCAAATCGCGCAACCCTGAACAACTGTTAGAGGATTTCCATAACTGTTGTCGGAATATAACATCATAATCATTATCAAACGCAAAGAAGGCTGGAAAGACAACGCTTTCAATCATAGAACTTGTTGTTCTTGAAGTCTAATTGCGAGGGTCGGTGTACGGTCAGGGAGGGGCCATGTTCTTGTTAAAGGCCTGCTACACCGTTCCCCTGGCGTTGATATGGGTTCTATACCGAGTCGCTAAGTTTCTATAATCCAGGGGCCAAAGAGAGCCGTAAACTGCCTTGATAGCTTACCACTTACCAGGCTTTTGTTTTGTTACAGTGCCTAGGCCCTATGTTAGCACGCCACACATGTTCTAAACCTGGTTACTGTTAGCTTCTGTCGCGCTCACTGTCACCAACATTATACACAAAAGTCATTAGGACTGGTCTGTGTCGTGACTTCAATGTTTTTGTTTGGTTCACGACCGTTCGGAGACAGGGGCTCATGAATAAACTTGGTGGCTGCTTTTGTATGGCACTGTTTTCTTGTTTGGCCCCTTGTTTCCCTTGCTCTATTTACTTGCAATCAAGCCAGAATATCCGCTTATGGCGCGCTGAAGCGGATTGATGCTAGGACCATCATTGTTGTCTCTAAACCCATGTTGAACTACTATACCGGGGTAGATTTTATCCCGCCCTGCCTGCCATTTTGTTTCGTTATGGTTGCCTTGACTGTGCAATTTAGCGGTAAACTGCTTGTGACCCGATCTCTGTAAGCTACTAACGTATGGTTAATGGACTTAATTCCAGGTTTGAGAGGCTTTTTTTCTGCACTTTTAGCGTTTTTGTTATGCATTCCCAGTAGGGAAGGAGCGTCTCCAATATGGCTACTTGATTGAAATATGTACATATTCTCTTCTGTCCCTTCATTTCGCCTTCTTTTTTTTTTGTTCTTCCTTTTTCTCTGCCACAACANTTGTTGTTCTTGAAGTCTAATTGCGAGGGTCGGTGTACGGTCAGGGAGGGGCCATGTTCTTGTTAAAGGCCTGCTACACCGTTCCCCTGGCGTTGATATGGGTTCTATACCGAGTCGCTAAGTTTCTCTAATCCAGGGGCCAAAGAGTGCCGTAAACTGCCTTCATAGCTTACCACTTACCAGGCTTTTGTTTTGTTACAGTGCCTAGGCCCTATACTTAGCACGCCACACATGTTCTAAACCTGGTTACTGTTAGCTTCTGTCGCGCTCACTGTCACCAACATTATACACAAAAGTCATTAGGACTGGTCTGTGTCGTGACTTCAATGTTTTTGTTTGGTTCACGACCGTTCGGAGACAGGGGCTCATGAATAAACTTGGTGGCTGCTCTTGTATGGCTCTGTTTTCTTGTTTGGCCCCTTGTTTCCCTTGCTCTATTTACTTGCAATCAAGCCAGAATATCCGCTTATGGCGCGCTGAAGCGGATTGATGCTAGGACCATCATTGTTGTCTCTAAACCCATGTTGAACTACTATACCGGGGTAGATTTTATCCCGCCCTGCCTGCCATTTTGTTTCGTTATGGTTGCCTTGACTGTGCAATTTAGCGGTAAACTGCTTGTGACCCGATCTCTGTAAGCTACTAACGTATGGTTAATGGACTTAATTCCAGGTTTGAGAGGCTTTTTTTTTCTGCACTTTTAGCGTTTTTGTTATGCATTCCCAGTAGGGAAGGAGCGTCTCCAATATGGCTACTTGATTGAAATATGTACATATTCTCTTCTGTCCCTTCATTTCGCCTTCTTTTTTTTTGTTCTTCCTTTTTCTCTGCCACAACACCGCGCGACTCTTGGGAGTTTTTTCTTATTTCCTTTCTTTTTCTTGTTCTCATCTTCATTGTATAGTGATATAGTAAAGCCATTCGTAATTTCTCGACGGCTTCTTCATTGCTATTCTACTTGCCCTTTTTCTCTTGCTCTCTCTCTGTCTTTTGACTTTCTATTCGCCGGTTTCCACATACTCGGATTCTCTATCTCAGAGCGTGTGGCTGGAATCCGTCATTTCGAATAGTAATCAAGCAGAGCACGATTATTACGAATTTCCCATCTGTCTCTCGCCGAACTTTGTTGTATACGAGACTTTGCATCCATCGACACTTACGACTTTGTTGATTGGGTTGTTTCATTGTTGATTCTGTTTGAATATCTCATTATTGTGATATATCAGAATCTGTTAGGGAAGCTTATAACTTTTCTGGGTCGTTCTTTACCATTTACAAAAAAAAGTTGTTTCCTTCATTCCGGTTGTGCCTGCGTTGTATACACATACTTTTGTCTTCAAACTTTCTTTTCTAAGCCCTCGACTCAAATCTTATTCTTTTTTTCCTTTTTATTACTATTAACGGTTCTTTTTTGCTCCCTACCAGGGCAAGAATTCATAACGATTTGCGGAACCTTTCTTTTTTTTTCTCTTTCAACCACAAAATAATTCTTAATGACAAGTTNGTATACACATACTTTTGTCTTCAAACTTTCTTTTCTAAGCCCTCGACTCAAATCTTATTCTTTTTTTCCTTTTTATTACTATTAACGGTTCTTTTTTGCTCCCTACCAGGGCAAGAATTCATAACGACTTGCGGAACCTTTCTTTTTTTTCTTTCAACCACAAAATAATTCTTAATGACAAGTTACGACTTCTACGCGGATACTCCCATCATGAATCACCATCAGCCAATGTATCAGGCCGTCTCCATGATGACCCCGAAGAAAGACCTTTGTGTCGTCAATGTCCAGCCAGACAAGCAAACGAAGAACCGTCGCAAGCGTACACAGTAAGTTCACTCCTGATTCAGAAACCCATGTCACGGGCCCATTAAATCATGCAACAACTGTTGTACTCACAATGGCCGTCACCACAAACTATCGCACAATTGCAAACCAATTCCCGTTTACTAACCGTGTGACCCTTTTTTTTTCACTTGCAGAGCTGGAGACAAGGCCATTCTTGAGGCTGCCTATCAATCCAATGCGAAGCCCGACAAGGCTGCGCGACTTGCTATTGTGCGCCAGGTTTCCATGACCGAGAAGGAGGTCCAGGTAATTTTTTGCTCCACACTTGTTGTGCACCCACTGTGAGATAAATCTCGCGCTAACCGTCCCCACTTGCAACGCGTAGATTTGGTTCCAAAACCGTAGACAAAATGACCGTAGAAAATCGCGACCTCTTTCGGCGCAGGAGATTGCCGCACTGCGGTATGGTGGTATGCAGGTGATTTCTTCGGAATCTGCCAGTCCTGAAATTCGTAATGCTCTCCAGGCTGCTTGCTTGGGAACTCCTGCTGCCCCCGTTCCACGGTCTCAGCACAGCTACTCCAATGTGGGTCCTTTGTTGGGCTCTCCTGTACAGGCCGGCTTCCCCGCGCATACGCCTACTCACCTTCCTCGTTCTCACCTCGGATCCAACAATTCGCCAATGCCTTCGCTCGTGGATAGCTCACCGATTGTTCGTGGTGGTGTCAATGGTTCTGGTGCTCGCTCCCACATTACCAGCTCTCCCGAAAACGAGATTCGTACTCCTTCAAGCAACGGTAACGGCCGTCACCCAGCGATGCACAACTTCCAAAGCTCCAACGT
>JSUI01006542.1:61077-141254 GCA_000833645.1 Huntiella omanensis | reverse complement strand
TTGCCTGAGTGCAAGCCTTTGGAGCGGACCAACAGTGACGGTTCCGGTATTACTCTGCCTCCCATCTCCTCTTTGACTCGCGGTCTCCCTCCTGGTCGCTCTCGCGATGTGCGTCAATGGGAATCTTGCTGTGACAAGGACACTCCCCAAAATGACCAACTCACAGAGTTTGCCATGAGAGAAGCTTCCGGTTCTGCGCTGGCTGAAATAAGCCTGCGCCGTTCTACTTCCGGTTTGTCCTCGCATCACATGATGGGTGGTAACAGTAATGCTCTCCAGAGTAACTCGGCCAAGAGAAACATGGTGGTTTCGAATGGTCACAACGACTCTTACAAGCAATCTCCTCGTTACCATCCCTACCGCGAATACTCTACGCCTCAGCGTAACGACGACAGGGACATGCACTACCGCGCGCCGCACCACCTTGTGCACACTGCCAGCCCTGCTCCTAGTGGTCCTGATAGTGATAAGGAAAACAGTAGACCAGAGGCCAAGCAGGCGCCTATTGTTCGTCGTGTGTTGACTCCGGAGTCTCCTCTTAGCCGTCGCTCCCCTAGTCCTATGACTCGCCCTAGCATGCCTATTTCCGACTCGCCACCAGCGTCTCGCAAGCGTTCTCGCGACGACGATGATGAAGAAGAGGAGTCTTACGGTCGCAAGCGTGTTGCTCGCGAAGAGGTTAACCGTTATCTTGAAGATAGCAACCTCAGTAAGAAGGGTGATGCCGTTTGTGTGGCTGGTCTTTTGGCTTTGCGTGAGGGTAACTGGCGGTAAATCTCTACGGATCTAGGCCTTCCACGTTTGTGTGGGNGTCCTGATAGTGATAAGGAAAACAGTAGACCAGAGGCCAAGCAGGCGCCTATTGTTCGTCGTGTGTTGACTCCGGAGTCTCCTCTTAGCCGTCGCTCCCCTAGTCCTATGACTCGCCCTAGCATGCCCATTTCCGACTCGCCACCAGCGTCTCGCAAGCGTTCTCGCGACGACGATGATGAAGAAGAGGAGTCTTATGGTCGCAAGCGTGTTGCTCGCGAAGAGGTTAACCGTTATCTTGAGGATAGCAACCTCAGTAAGAAGGGTGATGCTGTTTGTGTCGCTGGTCTTTTGGCTTTGCGCGAGGGTAACTGGCGGTAAAACTCTACGGATCTAGGCCTTCCACGTTTGTGTGGGTTCATCTTTTGTTGAACTTTGACATCATCATAGAGTGGTATCATGTTTTGATACTTGTATTGTCATTTGTTGACAGTGCTACTCCAATGATTGTTTCCTTGGTTCTACCTTGCATTTTTGCAAACTGAACTTCTCGCCCTCTTGAGCTGTTGCTGGCTTGTTCCAGTATCATTTGTTCATTTGACTTTTGTACAATTCTTTTTTTTCATGCGTTTCCGCCTCATGCTTTTTTCTCATTTTGTTTCATCTGTACCCGTGTCCTATCTCAGTATCTGGTGGGTATTCAGATGTTCTGAGCTTCTTTTTCCTTGATACATATCGGGCTCGGCTATATAGGGCGGCTTCTCTTGTTTTGTTTTTTTGACGTTTTCCTTGTTTCTTCTTTCCATTTCTTGTTCTATTGTTTTCTGGCTTATTGACTTTGACGAGTTTCTTTGCGTCTTGTTTTCGGGATTTTGTTTTTGCTTTCGGGTCGGTGTGTTGGTGTTGGATACCGGGGTTCTTTGGTTTCGACGGCTTGCATTTTCACGTTCTATTATTACTACATAAATACTTTATGGGAAGGATTGGTTTGGTGGGTTTTGGTTGGTTTGTACCATTTAGTACATATTTGTCTTTCTCTTGAAAGACGTGCAGTTGATTCTTGGATTGACTGCCAGGCTCATGGTTGACTAGTTTTCTTGAGGATTTCATACTTGTCTGTTGACAAATGTGGAGAAAGATGACATGCTTCCATGAGTTCGTTTGAATAAAAGAACTATTCTAGACTGTGTTTCTAGATTGTTCATTTTGAAGATTAATCTTTGTTCTTTGACTTGACGTGTTAGCCTCATGTTTTGATAATTGTCTGACCATACACTTTGGTACTTCTTTGTGTATGCAAGCCCCACTNCAAATGTGAAGAAAGATGACATGCTTCCATGAGTTCGTTTGAATAAAAGAACTATTCTAGACTGTGTTTCTAGATTGTTCATTTTGAAGATTAAACTTTGTTCTCTGACTTGATGTATTAGCCTCATGTTTTGATAATTGTCTGACCATACACTTTGGTACTTCTTTGTGTATGCAAGCCCCACTCTATGTGTCGGGCAACCGCCACGTATAAAGACCTTGAATATACCGGACTAACTTCAGGGATCCCCATCTCAATAGACAATAGCCATTAACCTAAACAGAAAACCAACGAACTAACACGATCCATTTCATTCTCCCNTTGTTCATTTTGAAGATTAATCTTTGTTCTTTGACTTGACGTGTTAGCCTCATGTTTTGATAATTGTCTGACCATACACTTTGGTACTTCTTTGTGTATGCAAGCCCCACTCTATGTGTCGGGCAACAACCACGTATAAAGACCTTGAATGTACCGGACTAACTTCAGGGATCCCCATCTCAATAGACAATAGCCATTAACCTAAACAGAGAACCAACGAACTAACACGATCCATTTCATTCTCCCGATTCCCACGTCGTTGCCGTCACCGTCGCCACCAATTCCACCTTCATCCTACCATGTCACGCTCCTGTGCTCCCCCCCGCGCCAATTGCCTTCAACACTTGATTACAGAATGTGCAGTTCAAATGCAGGAAAGTGAGAGGTGACGGGCCCGTCAAAGGATGGAAGCTACTGCAGGTTTCTGGTGTAAGCGAGACCGGGGGAGACAGGAAGGGGAAGGAATGTGAACGGGGGGTATGGAAAGATGGAGTGGAGGATAAGGTTGGATGTGGAAGGTACGGTGGAGTTTTTTGGAAGGTGGGGGGGTTATGGGGTGGTTTGGTTTGGAGGTGTAGGAGTGGATTGTTTGGGTTGTTTGGGTTGTATTTACATACGTATGTGTTGTAAGATGGCGGAATGCGGCTTGGGCAGTTGTATTGTAGATATTTACAGTACATACATACATACATACGTGGTTCAAGCGGATTCTACATATTGGTGGTTGGGAAGGATGTGTGCACTGGCATCGGGAATTTCCAACCAAGCAAACCCCCTCCACCAAAAAAAACAAGCCAGCCAAGTTCACAGGCGGGAAACAGGTGGGGAAATGGAGGGTCAAATCGTCTATTCACCCGTGTTATTCAAGGAGGTTGGTTTAGTTCCCCTTACCCATCCACCGGAGTAAAAAACAAAGACATTCTTTTGTATTGTATGTATTGTACGTATGTATGTAGATGTAGCTCCATTAACTCACTTGGGCCAAGGGGACCGCTTGCATTAGGCGGTGAAGCCTGCTTTGCCCTTGCTGAGTACGGACTTAACAGGGTCGTGCATGGATTTGGCGGGGTGGACGGTGACTTGCCCGTGTTGACGATGGCGTTGTCTTGCCTTGTATGGTATGGCGAGGTGGGTGGGCTTGTGGAATTAGAATTGGAGGTCCGAAGGGTGCGAGGGGGTTTCTCTGGCTATGATGGTATACATACATCGTGATATACACAGCTGTGCTGGCTAATTACCGAGTTGGTGGATAAGTTAAGGAACCCTTAGTCGTGCTGTATCCTGTGACGTATTAGGGTCGTCGTACATTGTAAACTTTGTGTTACGTGAAACTGGCGTATTGTATGGACATAAGTTGGTTTTTGGATTGGCATGTTTCGGTGTTTCGGTGGTAATTGAAATGGACAGTCTAGATGAGTCGTGCGGCTGATGTCATCCGATCCTGGCGTTTTTGAGGTTGTTCAGTCAGCTCCCTTTGCACAACGTGCGTGATACTGTGTAGATATGTAAAGGTGGTTGTAACTAAACTTTGAGGTTCAAGTGATGCGGGTGACGTGGACCTAAGAGAACAATGATAAGCTACCATATCAAAAACAATGACGCGTGACAAACTCATCGTCATGAACATGATTGTGTATTCCAAAACTGACAAAAACATCTATTTGTAGAAATAAAAAAAGAAATATATAGCAAACAAATAGTAACCTCGGATATTAAAATAGTTCATGTGAACCACATCATGACATTGGCTGGAGTTCATAACAGCCAACGCCCACGTTTGACAAGACCAAATATCAGTCTACCCAACGATAAAGACAAGAAGAGAAGAACAATGTCTATATCAAAGACAATGCCTGAACGAAAGAAACACGCCAAACGAAAGAACAGTTCTGCGGTCGTCAAACAGACGACCGTTCTAAAAGGGCAAACACCCATATATACACACTCTCGAACAGAAACAAAAAACAGATTACATTCCCAGCATGCTCATCTGTCTCTGCAACGGACTCGCCGACTGACTACCCTCCTCACTAGCATAATAAGCCGAGTCAGTATCAATATCCCACTCGGGCTCATCCGCCTTGCGCTCGCCCCCATCATCTGCCGACGCATCAAACGGCTTCTGCGCCGCAGCGCGCGTGTTCCACCGCAGTGTCCGCGACACACTGTCAAACCATTCTGTATCTGTCCGCGTAACAGTCGGGAATGGATACTGCGACGCTGTAATAGTCACACAGTCGCCCTGGCGCAACTCAACCCGGCCCTTTCCATCAAAGGCGCAATACGCCGTGGCCCGACTGTTAGCCGGCACACAGACACGGAGAGCCATAGTATCGGAAAGGACCATGGGGCGGAACGATAACGTGTGCGGGCAAATCGGCGTGAGCAGGATTGCCGGGATATCGGGATGCACCAGCGACCCACCAGCGGAAAGCGAGTAAGCAGTAGACCCAGTGGGCGTAGAAAAGATGCAACCGTCAGCTTGTACCACGGTAAGCAGCTCGCCATCACCGTATAGCTCAAGGTTAGAGACATAAGGCGATGGGCCACGGTCAATGACCAGCTCGTTCAAAACCTCGAATTGTTCGCCCTCGCTGACTGGTGGCTGACCATCGCCACGGTTGCGGAACACTGTGCAGGTAAAGCGCATGCGCAGATTCACCTTCATACCTGAATCACCCATTACGCGGTCCAGATGGAACATGTACTTTTCGTACTCGAAGCTAGTTAAAAAGCCTAAACTGCCGAGGCTGAAGGACAGTGTTGGTGGTACAACACGCTGGAACAACCATGAAGTGAATAGCACGGTACCGTCACCGCCAAGAGTGAGCACAAGGTCAAATTTCTCCGGCTGTGTCCAGCACAAGTCGGGTGTCCAGAAGCGCAACATGTCGGCGAAGCGTACATCCATGGCCAAAAGACCATCCGCGTCGAAACGACGGGAGTTGCGCAGCTTGGCGTCAACATAGACATTAACTCCAATATCAGACCCGTATCTAGGGGTGCGGAGAAGCCACATGGCAAGTTCACGAGTCAGGTAGACAAGGTGGTTATCCCTGGCTTTGGTGACGATCATGACGTTGCGGACTGCGCGCTTGATAGGGCGGCGCTGCAGCTGCTTGCTAATCTCACGCACAGAGGTAGCAGTCTGAACTAGTCGAGAATGTGACATGCTCTCATCGCTCTTGATTTCCTCAAGAACCTTATCGATATCAACAGCGTCATCAAACCGCTTGTGGTAGAAGCAAGGACTCTGCAGGGCCGCAAAAGCAGCCGGGATTGTAGGGGTGTAGCTGCGGGCCGTTCCCGGAGAAGTAAGGTCGCGAAGGGCATCGTTGAGACTGTTGGGGTTGGTGGCGTCTTTGTTGCCGGGTGCTGAGCTGGCACCAGACCCAATGACGCCAGTTTTGAACGAGGAAAGCATTTCCGAGAGCGATAACGATTGCGGCTTATGGGCGCGAGCAACAGAAGAGAGGGCAGTAGGACGCAGAGACTGGGGTATGGCGACAGCTTTCTCGGCAGCTTGGAGCGCAAGAGGCGAGGAAATCGTGGTATTTATGGGGCCGACAAGAACTTCGGTGACTGTAGATGTCTGTTCGGTGATAGTAGTCTCGACTATAGACGGGGAGGTCGCCGCAAGGACAGTGTCCTTGGTGGTCGCCGATGTAGTAACGGTAACGTCAGAGGCGGCAGACAAAGATGCAGTGGGGCTCAAAGAAGATTGCAAGGCTTCGTCAATGCTTTGGTTGGACTGCTGAGAAATAATTCTAGTAGTAGTAGACGGTGCTGTTGTCTGAACAAGAGGAGGGCTTAGTGCAGGATGAATGGCACTTGGCTCGGAGGACGGAACGGAGTATGCCATCTTAAATAGAAATCCGCAGGATCCAGCGAAAACAGCAACGATGACGAGCTCAGGTCAAAAGTACAACGGACACAAAGGATGCTAAAACCGAGGGCACTGAAAATATTCGAAATAACCGAATAATTCAGGGTAGATATTGGTCAAAAAAACAAGGTTATCTAACCCAATTGGTGCCAAAGTGAGACAAGCTTTTCTCTTTTAGGGCAAAGCTGGAGGAGAAAAGAAAGCCTGGTATGTTAGAACCAACTCAACAAACTGACGCAAATTTGACTGAGCGCACAATACAGGCCTCGTTGGTTAAGAGGAGGGACAAGAGTACAAGCTACGGACAAGAAAGACCAATGCCGAACAAACAAGTTCAAAGAACTCTAAGATCTAGAATAAGCCGAGACCGCTGGTTAGTCTTTTGTTTGACCATGTGGTAGTGGCCGTAGAATGCGCCCTAGAATACGTTGAATGTGCTAAAATAGATCCCACTAGAAGACGTCCAGTAGGATTACACAAAGCTCGACAAACAGAAAATCCATTGACATTTCCGACTGTAGAGTGGCCGCAGCGGAAAGTTGTTCCCGAAAGCTGCAGGTGCTTCAGAGTGCATGTGTAGGCTAGCTAAAGCGGCCAACACATGACGTTACAACCACATTTTGTCACTTTTCCACGTCACTTTGTCGGGAATGCTGCATGCCAACAGAGGCGAGAGCATAGGCGAGTAGGAAGAACAATATGACGGGGTTTCCAAAGCCAAGACGCCATCGGTTTTGGATAACCGCCGAGACAAAATGATATTTGAGCTGATGTCTGAATGCACATTGGCTATATGCAAGCCATATCGACGCTTTATCTAGCATGTATCATGTCCGCTAGGATAATTGTTCCTCCACCCTTCCACTGGAGGGGACAGAGTCGTCATGCAGGCAATGGAACGTGGATTTTGCGGCAGGTATGCGGGGTCTGCTTCAAGTGCAAACGGAGATAGGAAATAATGGGGGAATATTTACCTTTCTAAGATATTATGTAGCCGGTACGTCTTCGGACTTTGGACGAAAAACGACCTTGAAAGAAACGGAAATCGTAAAAGGAAGGAAGGTACGTCGGACGTGAAATTTCGCTTTGGAGTAGGAATTCCGGTTCTGTGGCGAGGATTTTCCAAGATGGCAACTGTGGAAAAGTTGATCTCTGATGCGTAAGAAGGAGCTCTACCGAAAATGGCAAATATGGTTGGTGAAGGAAGGTTGTTTCTCCTTCGAGACGCCGACGTTTAGTTCCACAGACGTTATTGGTGCGGCGAGTGAGAAAAAAGCGAAAGGCGGTAAAGAAAGCCAGCGCTTGCGTTCTGATTCGGTTCTTTTGGAAGTTTTCAGAGAAATTGTAATAATGGGTGGACACACACAAGGTTGGTGATGGGAAGAATAAATTGGTTGGACTAGGGCAGTCCACGAGAAGAGTAAATCTTGGTAAAGATGGTTAACAAAAGCGGGTATAGCTACCTGAGAGAACAGCGCCCCGTGTGGTATTTAACCAGATACAACTTCACTACAAGTGGTCTCCGCGATCCCTCTTTCCACATACATATGATTCCCGTCACGGACACCGGGATGACAAGGTCTATACCAAGAGACGTTACTCCTCAAAGCTCATTATCCCCACCTTTCTCAGGAACCCCGGCTCGCGTGCTGTCTCGTCCAGGACATCAAGGAAGCACGGGCCCGGTGTAGTAAGTCCGACCAGCTTGTGATTTTGGTCTCTGACGGCCACGGTCGTCTTGCATTATCGTCATTGGTTTGGTATGCAAGGAGTATGTTCCAACTGTGAGGCAGGATTTCATGTGCATATGTTGAAACCGGTACTCCCAACCTCCACTTAACGTCAATGAAGTATGATTCGTTCAACTTCCGCCCGGGAACAATTGTCACGATGCTTCACCTCCTCGTAGAGCTGTGACACTTGGAGGGGTCATGACCCCCGCGGTAAATTCTCCATCCTAGAGCCATATGTCAGTTTTAAAACATTGACACAAGGGCCTGTACATACGTAAGATGCCGATTGGCTAGAGTGGCCAATATACGAAGCTAGCCAAGTCTAGACGGCCATTGTTATCCGAGTTAGTACATAAGTGACTACATGCTAAAGTATCATCATGGGACTCCGTATCCAGGTATGATCTTCATATACAAACTCATACTCAGATAACGGCATCTTAACTTACTCTGTAATGAGCTCAATTCATCCTCCAATCAAACTAACTCTATTCATGAGATCTAGGCCACGGCATTTGGTATCAGGGGACCCGTTTCACTATAGATGTGGGGGACAATTGCTTGACAACCCTCGCTCTTTCTCTCGTATCAAGCTGAAGACCAGATGTTTGTTGAAATCGCAGTTTAAATCGGAAGCATAATTGCGACCAGATCGATCCGTATACAAACTTCTACTTACCCTTTGACACATATCAGGGTATATACCAACGTATGAATACATGTGTGTGTGTCTGAGCTGCTTAACATACCGGATATTCAACAACACTATTGCGAGTTGACTAGACTTCGTCGCATTGATGCGGAATCTCAGGGACCCGGGTAATGAGGCCGCCATAATAGCGGCTGTTATATCTCGACGTGTGTGCAACCACAAAGAACGAGCTTCACTCTACGCAATGTTTGACGCTCTTCATGTTACATGCCAGCACAACCAGCCAAGGTAGCCCTGTCCATACTAGAGTGACGACCATCCAGAAGACGCATTTCCAGACGCCGAAAACGCGAAGAACCAAAAGCTGCATGAAGTTCCGGCCACCAGATAGCGTGTGTGACCCGCCGCCCTACATGTTCTCAAGTACATACAAGACGTTCCGGATAACCCACTATTATGCCGTGTCGGCGGGATTTCCGACGCCACCTGAATGGCCCCCATGAAACAGGCTTCCCCTATCCGAATCGCTTCCCCACCATAGAACCCGTCGTGGTAAGCAATCATGAACTTTCCCAATGACCCCCTCGGCACGCTCACTCGAAAAGCAACTATTACCTTCACCACATGCAAGCTACCACTACTCGACCTGACCAGCGTGGTATCCGCGGTCTTAGCTTCGTTTCTACTACCCTCTGCACTGACTGTCTTGTTCGCTAACTAGGGGGTTTAAGCGGTCCTACCACCGCCATATCAACATTAGTTATAGCGGAAGACTTGTTAGCTAGTCCGTATTCCTTGTGTCTACGCAAAGAGTCATCAAGGCAAACTAAAGATGTGGCGCTCGATTCCGTGTCTAGAGTCTCTCCCCCTCTCGCCGAGTGATTTGCAGGTGGTGACAATATTGGAAGAATCGCCAGCTCTGTCTTGGCGGCCGTCGCAGTTGCGCATGCGGGCTAGACTTGGTGATTCTGGGGTCACGAAGTAGAAGGGCGGGCTCGTTCTTTTTCGTTACCTGTTTAGGCGACTTGGACGGAACGAGTGGTTCATGCTCGCGGTATCCCGTTGAAAATCAGAGGCACAGCAGAGCGGATGGTTAGCTCGTTTAAAACTACCCCACGGTAGTGATTCTTGGGCAGGCGCCTGGTGATTCCAGATATGATTCATTCCGTATTTTTGCGTGATAGCTGCATTTGCATTTTGTACCTCTACCGTCCAAGTATTTCCAGACACCTGTGTCGTAAACAAACTTGTCATCCGCAGGCCACAGTTCTGGTACGTAAGTGCCAAGAGCATCATTGCTTAACGCCCTCGAACCTGCGCATCAACTTACCGAAAAATCTCCTCTGGTCACAAGCCATAATTCATCCTCCATTGAGTCTCATTCTCATTCACTAGACCCTTCCATGTGGGAACCTCATTGTCCAATCGCCCAAATGTCGTGATTACCATGTATTAGCTTATCGGTGATTTTTACTGCACATTCTGTGTATCCCAATTGGACTGGTGTGTACCATTGTTGCAACAACAGCCAAGCTGACATGTTACATACCCACCAAGTCATCTCTATTTTACGCGCTGGCTCTCCAAAACAAATCCTCCTTTACTCTGGCGGTCATTACTGACCGCATAAAGTGCTTCATGTCCACAATCTCCGGCTCGCTATCCTCCATAGCCGTATCAAGATCCACCTCATCGCGTCTCGCCTGGCAGCATGCTCTCTCACCCTCCTTAAGCACCGCCTTTAACTCTGATGGTGAAAATCTACCCTCACTCTCAACAAGCAACAACTCATCCTTTGACGTGTATCCCAAGGCGTGAACTGAGCGGGCACGAGAGATCTCAACGGCGTTAGGGTCAATCAGGAACTTGGGGCTATCGGCGGGGGTATCATTCGGGATGGCAATAATGGTAGCAGTAGCGAGACATGTGAGTGGGATGGCAGCAGTCATGAGGCCAAGAACGGCAGAGTGGAGAAGAGCGGGAATAGCGGCAATGTTCTGTTGTTTCCAAGTGTTAGCGATTGTCTAAATGACGTCTATGGGGCTGTCATACAATTTGCGCCTGGGTGGTTTTGGTGTTCTCGTAGAGATTCTCTGGGGTCTCGAGGATCTGGAGGACAATTTGAATGACACAGCGAGGATAGTTCTTGACGGGAATTATACGGTGTAAAGTCGACGAGATGACACTCTCGAGATGTCTTTCACGGGTACCTGATTATTCCAAACATGGTTAGCCATTATGTCTTTGCTTCAACTTTAAAGTTTCTGGATATGTCAACATACCTCCAACACCGGCTGCTGGTCTCACAACCACATCAATCAAAGACTCAAAAGCAGCCTCATCCTTCTTTACCGTCTCGATTGGACCGTTAATTGACGAGAGAATCTTGAATCCGTTGTGTGAAAAAGTTGCTGAACCATCAGCCCGGGGCAACGGTGCCAGCTCAACTTCGGGTCTAGACGCCATTATAGTCGAAATTTCTTGGTATTGAGGTTGTTTGCGTTAATATGTTGCAGTCGGAGTTTCAGTGCGGTACTGTAAAGAATGGTGGATGTCGATGGCCGTTGGTAAAAATCTTTGTCGCATTTCCTACCTGTCGCAAAGATCGTCCAAGAAACTCAGACATGATATTCTCGATTGGGACTGATGCCCCACTATCAGTCGTTATCGTAAAATAGGGTCCAACCCTTATGGTTTACCAAGCTAACATGGTAGTTATGACGTCGTTCGATTTGTAGTGAACATCTTCATGTGTTTGTTCACCAGTCATCTAAATATCAGACCAATTTTCAAAAATGAGCACACCTTCATCAGATAGTACTGCTGCCGGCGCACCCAAGGCCGCGTTCCCCCTTAGTGGACTTATTCCTAAGCTTGAACCTCGTCGTAAGCGTCAAGTCGAAAACAGCCAGCCTCGCCCATCAACACCAGCGTTACCAGATCGCCCGAAGCTTGAATCCACCAAATTCCAAATCCCATCCCGTCGCATTCTCAGCAAGGAGGACCATGATTTGTTTCTTAAGTCGCCTACTTACCAACTTATCCAAGCTTGGATTTTCGGAATCACAGATGCTCTTGTTGGCATACCGTGTTCCTCTGTCAAGGATGATCAGTTGAGCCCAAATGTGGTCACTATTCTCAAGATCATTGATGAACTGGAGGGCATTGTTGAGAAAGCGCCCCCGAATGAGCAGGGTGGCTCGAGATTTGGCAACAAAGCTTTCCGGGATTTTGTCGACTTGGTCAAGGGACGTATGCCCGAGTGGCACAAGGAATTGGGTATCACAAACGACGACGCAATTGCGGAGGCATCTACTTATCTTTCACAGGCATTTGGTAACAGAATGCGGATTGACTATGGATCTGGACATGAGTTGAATTTCTTAATTTGGCTGTTGTGTCTGTATCAGCTCGGTGTCCTCGAGAAGAGCGACTACAAGGCGTTGGCCTTGAAAATCTTTAAACGTTATCTTGTTCTTATGCAGAAGGTTCAGATGGCGTATTACCTCGAGCCTGCAGGATCCCATGGTGTCTGGGGTCTCGACGATTACCAGTTCCTGCCCTTCCTTTTTGGTGCCGCTCAGTTATTGGGACACCCATACATCACCCCTCGGTCCATCCACCAGGATCTCATTTTGGAGGAAAATGGCGACGACTATCTCTACCTTTTCCAGATTGTCTTTGTCAACAGCACCAAGACCGTGAAAGGTCTCCGCTGGCACAGTCCCATGCTCGATGACATATCCTCCGCCAAGTCATGGAGTAAGATTGAAGCTGGTATGCGACGCATGTTTGTCACAGAGGTTCTTGGAAAGTTGCCTGTCATGCAACATTTCATGTTTGGTTCACTTGTACCGGCGGTAGAGGGAATGAGCACCGAGCAAGAAGCGGGGTTGGGCACGGAGGAGGACGAGGAGAGAACTGGGGAGTTGTGTACCGATCATGGAGCGGGAGGGCACAAGCATGGACAGGCTGTTGGTTGGAATGACTGCTGTGGTATCAAAGTACCTAGTAGCATTGCGGCCAGTGTAGAGGCAAGAAAGAAGATGGACGGTGGATTACGGAGAATCCCATTTGACTAGAAAACCTGGTGCTTTTGTATATTCTGTTGACAAACCTATCACTACATACCTACTATAATACATCATAATACCTTTACAGTTTAGCAGCAATCTCGGGAACTACGCGGATGTAGCAGCGGCCGTTGCTCAAGCAGACCTTCCCACCAACAACCTCCGTCTGGAAGCGAATCTCCTCAAAGCCATCAACGACATTACCAGTTCTCCACACCTTAGTCTTCAGAGTATCACCAGGCATAACCGGGCTAGCGAATCTCGCCTGAAACTCCTTGATATTCTCTGGCTTGCTACCGCCGAGCTTCTTGAGAATCAAATGGCAGGTGGTATTCCAAGCAAACAACCCGTGCATGATATCACCCTTGAAGCCCATCTTCAGACCTGGCTCTGGAGTGGCGTGTAGAGGGTTATAGTCACCGTTCAACCGGTACAACAGGCCTGACTCCCGTGTAGAAGTCTGCGTGACTTCGAAGTCGGGAGCCCGATCAGGCGGGGGGATATTCTCCGCAGGAGGTCCTCTAGGGCCATTCCAACCACCACCACCAACATAGAAGACACTCGCGATACACCGAGTGTAAACCTCCCCCGTATCAGCATTCACCAAGTCCTGCTGAGTCTCCACAACACTACCAGGCTTCCCCTTATCATAGACGCCTAAAACCGAAGTGCGCGTCTCCCACTTGGCGCCTTCGGAAGACAGCGGAATCGGTTTGTAGAAGAACATCCGGCGCTGCCCGTCAACGACCCGCGACGGGTCAAACGTGGGACAATCGGGAATCGGCACGGCTTTTTGCCGGGCGTAAAAGTCAACTACATCGGGGGTAGCGCCTTTGAAGCCGAGAACGATGGGGTAAGTGGGGAAAGCGGCAAAATTGGGGTGACGTTCCTGAGGAGCATGTTAGTGGGGCTATATGTTGTAGTTACTATAGAGGCGTCAGCTTACGTAGAGGTAGTGAAGCTCATCAGCGTTGCAACCGATGCTGTTGGCAAAGAGAAGGAGATCCCGTCGATTCCAGGAAGCGGGGAGGGGAGGATACGCGAAGCCAACACCGGGACCAGACATTTTAACAAGGTATTTGAGGTATAAAAGGAAATATCGTTTGTAAGTGGTCAGATTGTATAACACAACGTAGTTACAGAAAAATGTAAAGAATGCAACAAACTTGGAAGAGAATCGTGGGTTTTAACCCATGAAAATATTCAGACGCGGCTAAAATGGCGCGACACAGCCTTCCGAGGCACGGCAACGATTTACGGATGTCATAATAACTAAATTCAGACTTCTAAACCCACACTTGCGATGCACAGTCCACTTTGGTGTCTTTATCAGATCCAACACGACGCTGAATACGGAATTCGGGTTAGCAAGGGTTACATATCTGATCAACCTCGAATTTTTATTTCCAGCTAATGGACGATTGGGAGCCAACTGGTAGGTGGACAACCATTTTCCGGTATTGATGCAAAAAGTAAAAACATACAACACCGGGTATTCGCACGTGGTCACCCACCGTACTACTAATCCAGCGCTCTGCGGCTTGACTATGGGGGAGCAGACGGGACCCCGTATTTTCCGCAGGCTATGGTCGTATGTGGAAGAGATTGGTGCTAGATCAGCTTATATTCAAACTTGGGCTCAAGAACCGTTGAAATTTACTTGACATATCAACGTACGCAGGTAAAGGGATATTGTACAGGCCAACATAATCGCCGGTTAACCAAGCGTGTACTTGTCTTTATCAAGGTAGGCCTACCTCCTACTTTGTACTTGACAGAAACGCCAAAAGCTCCCACCTATCCACCACACCGCAATCAAAAGACACTTCACGATGACCTCACCAACCACAGTTAAGTCCACCAAACGTCACTATCTTGGTGGGTAACACGATCCAGACCAACGACACCTCAAAAAAAGTGTATCTGTGTACAACACAACAAACGTCGTCCGATACCTACGTCAAAAGTAAAACGACAATGACAGCTATCCCAAAGCACCATCATAACCCTAACAAAATTCTTCGTGACGACAAAAAGAAGCACCCGAAGGAGTTGTTGACGGATGTTGATGACCACGATGGGATTCGAACCCACAATCTTTTGATTCGTAGTCAAACGCCTTGCCATTGGGCCACGCGGCCGTCTTATATCTTGATATACAGGAGCGTCACTAACAGTCTTCAAGCATCTTTCACGTCACACAAGGGAAAAATGTCCTGTATAACCGACGTCCACCTCACCCGGGAGAACCTTCCTTTGATATGTTTGTTGGCCGGCGATATAAGTATAACGCCGGGCAAACCTAGTGTTTTCCAGAGGAACAAGTATACTCGAGGTGATCACGGTCGGTTCGCCTCGCGACGTCGGTGAAACAGTGCTTGGAGTGACGCCTGGACCAGCTATGTGACTGGACGGGGATGCTGGTGATGGTCCCGACTTTTGAGAAAACTTGGATTTTGACGTTTGGGATATCAGGGACGGTTTCGTGGACATGTGAATTTGGGGATCTGAATGGATGTGAGAGAGAAGGTTTACAAGTCGCGTGGCGTGTGTAAATCATCAAGTATGCACACAGGACTTCCTAACTACCTCTATAGAAAACCACCATGTACACTCAAGATACCCAATGACACGGCAATGACCACCCCACAGACCGCCAAACAATATAACCAAGTAAATAAGTCGAAGCATATCCAACCGACCCTCCCCTCGCCAAGAAACCCAGCTATTCTCCAATTTCGCCAAGACAAAGTCAAGCTTCCTCTCCACCACCACGAAACAATCTCTTCAACCCGGTAACCCCCCCTGTCCGGAGCATTTTAGTTTTCTCCCGTTTCAACCAAATAACCTTAAACCATAAGTAGACATCATCCATAGAGCTCATCTATATAAACCGTCCCGTCCACCCTCAAAATGTTCAATATCTTCTTTTCCTCTTCAGGCCAGACCTCCATAACACACATCACATCTTCACTTCCTCCCGCTGTGCGGTTCATTTGACTTTTTTATCTTTACTCATCATTCCACTTCACATTATACATATACCACGCTTCTTCATTCAAAATGCAGTTCTCCATCGCTACCATTTTCACCCTCTTCACCGCCGTCTCGGCTGGTGTCATTGCCGAGCGTCAGACTGGTGTTAATGCCAACAGACCTGTTCCTACCGGTGCTTGCTGTGTTGCTGCCACTTCCCTTAAGCAGGATGTGTGCAGTGTCAACGGCCAGAGCGGTAGATGTGTGCCCGCCAGCGTAAACAACTGTAAGTCTAATCTCATAGCTTTTATAGCTCCTACATACTAACATCATTTATAGGCGGTTCCTCTCTTACCTGCATTGAGGACAGCAGACTTACCTGCAGCACCACTGTTCTTGAGCGTGGTCGCCCCCTGTGCCGTCTTACCAACGGTGCCTAAATCCATTAGTATATAATGATACTGGCGTGTAATGACCTCCCAATCATAAACGAAGTTAATCATGGCACTGGACTTGTCATCTTACAACATCAAGATTGGAGCATTAATAGAGTAATAATAAATAAGTCCATGAACGGACACAGTACAATTCTCAAGCTATTCTAGTGTTATGCAATCGTGATGCAACATGTTTCTCTCCTCTTCAAGACAGTTCAGAATCCGCAGACTCGGCAGCACCCTTCTGGTTAATTCCGTGGTAGTTGTAAGCACCTTCGCCTTTGTGTTCCGGAGCGGCTTTTTCGCCAGCAATCGCTGTAATGGGCGCATCTCCAGAAGCCAGGGGTGGCATAGGCTTAGCCTGGTTGGGCATAGCATGAGCCATTTTGGTGGGCATCTGAATTGCATTACTCTTCCCAGAGATATTTTTGAAGTTCTTCTGGGTAAAGGGCTTCTTGAACACGGGTCTCTTGGGCACAGGTCTCTTGCTAATAGGTTTCTTGGTAACAGGCTTCTTGGTAATGGGCGTCTTAGCAGCGGCCACGGTAGTGGGCTTCTTGGCTTGGGTCTTGCCGGAATTCTTCGAAACGGGCTGCTTAGCAACTGGCTTGCTAACCTTTTTCGGGACGGAAGCAGGACGAGGGATCACATTCTATTCTGAAAAGGGTAGTGTCATGTCAGCACCAGATCGCAGTTATACACACTCAAGCGCGGCAGGACTTACTATGATCCTCTCCGAAGCCAGGCATGTGAGTGCGGTGGAAGTTTCCGCAAGCAATACGGTTGCTATCCTTGTCGTGAACCACAAAACTGCGATCACCGAAGAAGGCGGTGTTGCCAGGGACGGTGCTGAGATAGACATCAACGAAGCTAGCATGACATGTTAGTACTTTGTAATAGAAGTTGATCTGGGGAATACATACTCTTTCTTGTTGTTGGCGTGGGTAAGGGTTCCCCACTTGCCAGAAAGATCGCCAAGCTCGCAGGTCTGGGGCAGAGTAGAATCGCAAGCGGGCTTGCTACCGCGCTTGTAGGGATCAAGGTGGCCACCGGTGCTCATGCAGTCCCCAGTGTCATTAACGGGGCGCTCATGGATGTGGTAGGCTAGAACATGTAGAAAAACAACACATTAGTAAATGGCTTTGAATATCTCGTAACATGTGATAACATACCGAAGGGTCCCTTGCTAGGATCCAACCAGTCAACGTTCAAGTGGAAGATGGTACCCCAACCGGAAGGGTCGGAGTAGGCCTCAATTCTTCCATTGACATTGCCGTTGAGACGGGCCAGGTACGCAAGACCTGGCTGGTTAGTGAATATCTCGGTAGAGTTGGTGCTTCCGGCAGCCGCTTCACCTCTGGCGATGTTGACGCCAGCGGCATGGCTACCTTTGGGAAGGTGGGGGATGTTGCGAGCCTCCGTCAAAGCGGGGAGGGCACTCGCAAGAGCAAGCAGAGTAGACAAGGTGAACTGCATGATTACGATATTATAGGCGATAGATGTATATGAACAATAGAATTAATGAAAGAATGGTGATGATGAAGATTAAGATAAACTTGGCGATCCAGTTGACCGATGAAGATAAAAGGTTAAAATGGACGAGAGAAAATGGGGAATCGGGAAGATTATATGGTAGCGAGGCTTGCAGCTCAGTACCATGCAGGGGAAAACAAGGAATCAGGCGTAGCTACCAACGTCAAAGAACTTTGTGCAGTCGCGCAGCCCAATTCTGGCGATACCCTGTATCCCCAATAAAGTACAGTAGTAACCACACTTATCTGTTCCTACCCGCCCCAACAATATTGACTAGAATGGAAACTTCTCTGTAGATCTCATCTTGACCTGCCGCTGGATTATTAAAAATAGCCTGTCGGTGACTTTTCACTACATGACAAATGCCGAAAAACGAGATTCTTACTGAGAGTCTTACATCCCTAGCGTCTCTTTGATAACTCCGACGGTCTTACACACCTAAATCTGCAACTCAGACTGCCTCTCGGCTCCAGCCTTGGCAATACAGCCTCCCTGTGATGGTCTTTTTGATTCAATGCCAGAATGGGGGGAACAAACAAACACGAACTCCCCGGATACATCCCGACGTTGCAGCCAGCTGTATATGGTGCATATGCTTCCGCTCTACGTGACTCTGCCGAATACTAGTTGTCGTGGAAACATCACCGCGGGATCCATGTAACACAGAATTTACGGGAATGCACAGCGCTTTTAATTCAACACAGTAGCACAAGCTTGAATCGGCCTTGGATCACTCCAAAATATAGACCTTTCACACACGTTCTGTGCCGTGCTGTATCTACAATTAGAAACTTGTATTTGCCAAGCGAGGACATAGGACTCCGAGGGAAACAAGTGCGACCAAGGGATATTTATAAGAAATCAAACAACGTCAAGACATTCCAAATCAATAGCGGGGTATATAAAGGCAGATCACAAGGTTAAATCAAGGATTAAGTAGAACAATAGACAATTTTTTTATTTTGGATTAAGATTATTAATCGACACCTGGATGATCCATGGAGAGAAATCTTCAATTAGAACAACACTTCTCAGAAGAGCATCATTCATCGTGTCAAATGCATATGTTTTTTTTTGTATGATGGAAGGTTTAAGCCAGGTTAAGGAACGCCTGTTCCAGCTTGTAGTAGTCACCTGGAATGCCAAGACCGGTAACTGCATCGTAACCGGCCTTGGCAGGCCAGCCACTGAACTGAGTACCGTCCCAGACACAGCCGTCAGAAGTACCGACAGTTACATCAGTCAGGGCCGCGGAAATCTCACTGGAGTAAAGAGCCTGGTTCAAGAAACCGATTGGCTTCTTACCAGCCTTGGCACGCGCTTGGTTGATGCGGGTGATGACAGCGGCAAATAGGGGAGTCGAAGCACTGGTTCCGTAAACAGTACCCTCAAAGCCACCACTGTTGATCAAGAATTCAGACCCAATGGCAGCAACATCGGGCATAGCACGACCGGAGGCATTGTAGTAGCCATCAAGAAGACCGTTCAGAGAGGAGATGTAGCTAGTAGCAGCGCTCTCCTGCCAATCAGGACGAGAGAAGAGACGGCTGAAACCACCTGTCGAAAAGTCGGCTGCAGTAGGGGTCTCAACGTTCTCCAAGGCACCCACAGAAGTAGCCCATGGGCAAGACCCGGGGAAAGAGGTGGTGGTGGTCTTAGTCTTGAGGCCGTCGTTGGTCAAGCAGTTTCCAGCGCGAACACCCCGAGAACCACCATCTCCAGAAGCGAACAAAACCGAGACACCACGGGCAGTGACAGAAGCAATGAGGTCGCAAACCTTGTAAGCGTAGGCAGTAGGAACAGACTTCTCATCATCGGCGTATGAAATAGAGATAACTGATGGGAGAGTTTCCTCGTCCATGGCAAGGAGAGCCTCAAAGAACTCAAGGTAGGGCTCGTTCTCGGAGTCGGCGACAGTCTTATTGTTTCCGTTATCGTCAATTTCAACGCCACGACCACCGGTAGACAGGTAAGAGACAGAAGCAGGGTAGGCCAGGGGAATAGCATACTGCACATCCAAAGAAGCCTCGCCACCAGCGTTTCTCTCGCTTTGGTCATCGATACCACCGTTGATCAACTGGAAGGTGATGTTGTACAACGAGTCAGGAAGATCAGGCTGCTGCTCAGCTAAGAAGTCACCGAGATCCTTGTTTGTGGGGTATTGCTCAAGGAAGCCGGCAACACCAAGATGGGCAGCAGAAGTGGTATCTTCGGGGACAGTGATGTTGTAAAGCTCACGGAGACAGCCAGGGGTGACCTCAAGGTAGCAAGGGTAGGAATTGGCAGCGAGAGTCTGAACCTTGGTGTTATGAACGTCTTTGTCTGTGCCCAAGAACATGGCACGCTTCTTTTGAGACTTGGCAAGCGACTCAAAGTCAGAGCGGCGCTGAGAAGAAGAAGCCGGGGTCATAAAGTTGGTGATGGGATGAACAAAGTCGACATGGCGGGCGACATGCTCGGGGAGGGAGTACTCGCGAGCACGAAGACTCTTGGTCTCATCATTGAAAGAGTAGACGTTGATATCGGCATCAAGGAGAAGACGAGCTTGCTCAACAGTGGTGGTAGCATGAACCCAATCGTTACGGGTTTCAATGGAGCTAGCAGACACACCAGACTCAGACAACCAGCGACGGACAGCCTCAACACGGTCTTCAGGGGCGGTGCGGAGAGCGTGAACTTCCGAGGCAGAGAGGTGGGAAGCGTATCTAGGGCTGTTCACATTGGTAGTGTCGAGGATATGGCGCTTCAAGGTCTCCATCTGCTCATTGTTGCGGAGAGAAAAGGAAAGCTTGATCTGGGAAGAGTCGGCAGCAGGGCCGCTGATAGACCAGCCGGCAGGGAGCTCTGGGACGTGTTCAACGGTACGACGAGAAGAGGAAGGAAGGGCGTTCACTAGCGTGGCAGCGCCAGCCAATAAGGTAAGAACAGAGGATACAGACATGATGAAGTGAAATGAGAGGAGATGCAAGTGTAGTGAATGCAAAATGCAGAATGAGGCAACGCCGATGAATGATGAAGGCGATGAGGAATGCAAAAAAATGTAGAAGATGCAAAAGATGCGGATGATGAGCCTTATGTAGAAAATACTTCTGGTGTGATGCAAGAGGAAGGATGCAGGGATATGCAATGGTAATGGGTATTAAGATGCCAAAAATGATGTAAAGTATGTGTACAGATGCAACAATGCTGTGAAATGTGAATGGGCTGGTAGATGGTTACCAGTATGAATGACGGGATGCAACGGGGGTGTATGCAAAATTGTGATGTGAATGATGATGATAGGATGCAGTATGCAGAAAATGTGGACGGATGTCAATGCTAGGATGTGATATGCGAATGATAAGATGCAATGATCAAATGTAGTAGGTGGATAATGCAAAGTAAATGATGATATAAATGATAAGATGCAGTATGTATGCAATTGCTATAAATGATGATGCCAAAATGCAGAGAAAAAGTGGAATGCTAATATGACTAGGGTATTGGTGATGATGGCCAAAATGCAGTATGCCAATGCTATAGATGATGTAGATGCTGATGCTCAGATGCAAAGATGCAGATAATGAAATGCTTGAATGATGGGGGTATAAATGATGAGATGCAGTATGTTGATGCTGATGCTGATGCAAAGATGCCAATGCNGCCAAAATGCAGAGAAAAAGTGGAATGCTAAGATGACTAGGGTATTGGTGATGATGGCCAAAATGCAGTATGCCAATGCTATAGATGATGTAGATGCTGATGCTCAGATGCAAAGATGCAGATAATGAAATGCTTGAATGATAGGGGTATAAATGATGAGATGCAGTATGTTGATGCTGATGCTGATGCAAAGATGCCAATGCAGATAATGATGACGATGCAAAGATGCCAATGCTAGAATGCAGTAGATGATGTAGATGTAGATGCAAATGGAGATGATGCTGAGATGCCAATGCTAGGATGCTGAGATGCAATAGATACCAATGCTGAGATGCTAATGATGCAGATGATGATGATGTGAAAGATGTAGATGCCAATGCAAAGATGCTCATAATGCCGATGATATAGATGCTGATGCTAAGATGCTGATGATGCTGATGCAAATGTAGATGCCAAAATGCTCATGATGATGTGGACGCAGATGCCAATGTTGATGATGTAGATGCAGATGCTAAGATTCAGATGTAGATCCCAAAAGGTTCATGATGGTATGAATGCAGATGCCATGACGCTAATGCTGTGGATGTAGATGCCAAAATGCAGGTAATGTGTGTGAATGAAAATGCTAAGATGCAATGTCCAAATGAGGTAGATGCCAATGATAAGATGCAAAGATGTGAATGAAAATGCCAAATGCGGTAATGATGATGATGTGTTTGTCCTATGACAGTGATGTTTGTGACTGAGCGTCAAATGCTAAAATGCAAAAACGATGATGAATGTCTGTGAATGAATGCAGAAAGGGATATGCTTTGACAATGAAGTAGTAGATGAAGGATGTTTAATGGTAGAGAAGTGTTGAATTGAAGTTGAGTGATGGAGAAGAAGAGACAATACACAACTTTGAACGAGAACTAGTCCTGATCTTTATATCAAGTTCCGCCTCCTAACTCCGGCATGATATATACCGTCATGGCAACAAACTACATCAACAGTCATGCAATAACCACGGTTGAGCGTTCCACCTTGCAGCAACATCTTGGCAAAGCGTGATAATTCAACTACCATAAGGNGACAATGAAGTGGTAGATGAAGGATGTTTAATGGTAGAGAAGTGTTGAATTGAAGTTGAGTGATGGAGAAGAAGAGACAATACACAACTTTGAACGAGAACTAGTCCTGATCTTTATATCAAGTTCCCTCTCCTAACTCCGGCATGAGATATACCGTCATGGCAACAAACTACATCAACAGTCATGCAATAACCACGGTTGAGCGTTCCACCTTGCAGCAACCTCTTGGCAAAGCGTGATAATTCAACTACCATAAGGACATATCCTAAGCTTGGCGATACTCAGAGTGGAAGGCGATTACAATCGTCCGGTTCGTCAACTTTCCCCTGTCCCGCAGCTAAACAAGGTTTCCGGTGGAGAAAATCTTTGCGGCCCGTCGCCATACCCATGTCAATGTGGTGGGGAATCTTTGTCTAGGACCTAATCCGGCCAGTGCCCTTTTGCATCCCCGGCCGCCCAGACCACCAAGCGACTCGGAAGTTACATTGAGGATTCTCCTTCCGTTCTGGGGACTGGAAACTTCCAGTTTCCTTTTGACCATCATGTGGTTTCCGGTGTTGCCTATCAACAAATTTGCTCATTCTCAACTTAGAATCATCCAACTCATGGAAACATGAATCCTTCCCTCGGTGATTGCTTCCGACAAGTGCGGGTTGTTTGACACAATCAGGGGCCCCCATTCAAGGGCTTATTTTGCCCATGTCTTAATGTCTTCTGGTCCGGTTTGACGAATACCGTATTCCGATACTGCCTCCCTCAATCTATGTCGTGTCCCCATACTCCTGCATCTCAGTACCCAGTGACGCTCGTTTGTCGCCCCTGTATATCGTGTTCTGTTTACCTGCAACCACAAAAAAGCCTCAATTGCCATCAACTGGCAGCCTCAGTTTCCACGATGCATGGCCGTTTTGTTTTGCTATCCGCCAGCTAGAATTACCAATGCTGTAAACAGAAGGAGATTCCCAGCCCACCGCCACATTGACCATACGGACATGTCTAAATTCAGAAGCTGTCTTGCGACCCCCTGCATCTGCACAACTCCACTATCCCGTAAAGAACAACAGCCCCGTGCCAGCGCATGATATCGTATCCATTGGCTACGAGGCAATTTAGCAGCGGAGAATTGAGCGCTCGAAATCCGAAAAGCGGCGATCTCGGTCGCGGTGTCGTTCTTACGGCCATAGTTACATTCGCTATCACACCTGCTTAATACGGGGGGGCTGAAGGAGCTTCGGTCTGCCGAAGGATGCATTCTGGCCGTGGCTACTGGTTCTTTTACGGAGGCTGGTAAAAAGTACCATCGGGTTATCACGGTGACAAGAAAGGACCTCGCTTTGAAGGCCAAGCTCAGCGATCGACGGACAGAATGACGTTTGCGGAATCTCTCGGACGTGATGTTGGCATTGGGCAGTTCGTTGTAACAGCGATAACCCATGGCTCGCCAAAAGATCAGCTCCTGGAGCCCGAACCTATAATGAAGACTAAAGCTCTGGCCGTTTTCACGCTTAATCTAGGCGATGGTGTAGTGAATGGTTTGTGACGTCATAATAGTTGTGACATGCAGTTAGGCAGCACAGCTCCCTATTGTCCTTAGTTCTGTTCAGAAGAACCTATTTGGTTCACAATTTGCGTCTTACACAAGTTATTTCCTGATTTGGGGAGATCTCATCGGTATCTGCCGGACAAAAGTTCGGTTAAGCAGCCAAGTCCCTTGGCATCAATTAACCCTATCAGTGACCATGTTACTAAAGTGTCGAATTTTTGTGGGTTCATGTCGAAATACAGATAGGAAGTTGTTTTCAATAATTCGGATTCGACAACGCTAACTATAAAGGGAAGGCAAGTTGTACATACGCGCGCAAAGAGAGTGATAGTGATCTATGGCATATGTGGTTGATAAAGTCTAAATAGTACCTATTCATCAGAAGTAGTGTTTGATTGCGGACGATTTTGTAGACGACGGATCTACGAGCAGTTCATATTGGCTGGAGGACTTTGAACCCCGACTATCAGAAACAGAAAGGGACGATCACCTTCTGGCAGGTCGACGAAGACCGTTTTCCGCACAACTCGTGAACTAGCAGAGACCTAAATCTGGCCTAAGCTTGTTGCGCAGGCGTCGACAGATGATCGTGTGTGGTGGCAACATATCAAGGCAGACAAACGTCATGCTGACCCCACACTATATAGAATCACGGAAATGAAGACAGCAGATGGCTTCTCTAAGCATTGGTAATATATTGCTATATATATCACTCTATGAGTGTTTCTCTCCAATTTTCATTTCACCTGAAGGTGCCCCATTCGCGACTTCAGGCGGCAGGCATAGATGGGATGTCGATGAAGTGGTTCCTGTAGACATAGGCTCAAGTCATTTCTTACTTCCGTTTTCGCCCTCGAGAGTTTCGGTAGTTAGTTGAGTAGCGACATTGATCCTTAAAATTCTCTGGTTGTCATTAGTTTGTTATGTTGTCTCGCTGGATATGGATAGATCTTTCAGACATTCTGTCAGACGAGGGTCTGTAGCTATCGCTCTCACTGGTTGCAAGCCCACTGTTCTGTCCTAGGGTAAGACACCGTATGTATAGAACGGTTAAAAAAACCCTCACTTGTGGTGAATGAAATTAGCTACAGTTATAACAGAATATCTTTTTGGGGTGGCGGGATGTTGATGTATCCATTTAGTCGGGCATATTGTCATCCTCTTCATCATTTTGGGGAATCAGATAACAGAGTGCTGTCAATAATAGGGTCTGTAACCCTATAAACTCACTATCGATAAGCGCATCGTTCCCGATTTGGCGAGGGAATGTTTGCTACTGGATGGCCCCTGTTACCTCGAAGCCTGGATGATCTCGAGATTTCATTGAAGAGGGTGTTACGTCGATCCCAGTCCTACTTTCGATGCGCTTTCTTCCCTTCCAGTATCGTAATATCAGTCGCATTATTACCAAAATGTCTGGTAAGTTTCTTTTTCTTATTTTGTAGTTGGGCGTGGAAGAATACTGGGTGGTGTTTACTAGGGCTTGCATGGTGGAGGGGCAATGACAGCAAGGTTCGCGCGGGGTATCTAAAGGTGTGAAACGTGGCGATCTGTTGCCTGGCGAGGCGGGTTGTTGGGCGTAGCAATCTTGTAGTGATGGGGGGTTATTTTACGATACGGGAGACTCTTTGGAAGCTCTGAATACAGGTTATCAGAAACTACCAAGCTAACCTATATCCTGTGTCCCACATAGCTCCTACCGACCGTCGTCCCATTGTCATTTCCGGCCCCTCGGGTGTCGGCAAGGGTACTCTCTACAAGATGCTCTTCAACCGCCACCCCGAGACCTTCGCCCTCTCCGTCTCCCACACCACCCGCGGACCCCGCCCCGGTGAGGCCGACGGCGTCGACTACCACTACGTCACCAAGGAGTCCTTCATGGACCTTGTCGAGAAGGACGGCTTCATCGAGTGGTAAGTTCTTCACACGCACAAAGTTGTACCACTACGTCATAAGCTAACGGGGAATTCAAAATTAGGGCCAAGTTCGGCGATAACTGCTACGGTACCTCCAAGCAGACTATCCAGGAGCAGACTGCCAAGGGCCAGCTTGTTGTCTTGGATATTGAGATGGAGGGTGTCAAGTCGGTGAAGAAGAGCCCCATTGATGCTCGCTATGTCTTCATTGCCCCTCCATCTGAGGAGGAGCTTGAGAAGCGTCTGCGCTCGCGTGGTACCGAGACTGAGGAGAGCGTTCAGAAGCGTTTGGCTCAGGCTAAGGTTGAGCTTGAGTTCTCCAAGACTCCCGGTGTCCACGATATCATCATTGTCAATGATGACCTGGAGAAGGCCTTCACTGAGCTGGAGGAGTTTGTTTTTGCTAAGACTGCTTAGATGGTTAATACATACTGTATGAGTTGTAAGAGTTACATTAAGGGGATCACAAGTATTGTTAAAAGATCACCAACATTTTTTTTAATAGCGACTCAATTCATAACTATGATGACCTAGTTGACCACCCCAAAACGGTGTGATCAAGTGATGACTTGAAGACCTCACTTAGCCGCTGCGAAAACACAAGAAAGACACGAGAAATCAAACCCATAACCAAAACCGAGATATCACCAGAAAGTGATAGCACTCAATGAGGACCTTGCCCCAAAGAACCAATCTAAACTAAAGCCCGAAATCAACCGTGTACCCAAAACACCATAAAACAAACAAATGTACTAGCAGATCGTTGTTACCGACACGAAGAGATCGTTCACAAATGAAATCATGCCATCCAAAAAGAAAAAAAAAAAACAACAAAAAGCTAATTAATGACACACTTGGCCATCCCCAAGGGAAAAGCATGATGATACCGAGGCCGATATAAAGCGCCGTCCCAAAGAGATAACCAAGAAAAAAAAGGAAAAAAAATCACAAAATCAAAAACAAAATGCTAAAAGACAAAGGCGCAAAACTTTAAGCGACCAATGCAAAAATAAATGGTGTAGAAAAAAAATCTTCCTAAAAAGGAAGTAAAAAAAAAAAAATCGAAGTTGACAAAAGTCGGGGACTGGGAACCGGAAGAAACGATGCAAAACAAGATATGGCCCAACACCAGCCAATCTGTTGAAAACACAAAGATAACATGCTTTGAGGGACCCTGGAAAACCACCAGAGAATTAACTCCAGACTTACATCTAAGATCTGTGAGAATCTTGGAGGTTGGATCCGTAAGTGGAGGCGTTGTACTGGTGGACTCCGGTATCGTAGGCAGCCTGAGCGCCGGTCTGATCCCATCTGGCAGAAGACATGGAACCAACTTGACTACCGTTGTGACTAGCCTGACCAACGTGCATGCTGGGCATGTAAGATCCGGTTGTAGACACAGACAATGTGCAGCTGTCCATGCTCTGAGCACTTGAGTGGCTACCGGTTCTGGTGTCGAGCTGGCCGGATCTGGATGAGTAGGCAGGCCAGTTGGTACGAGGCGAGGTCAGCATGTCGTTGTGGAAAGCCGCGGGAGCCGGGAGAACATTGTTGTAGGTGACAGCGGGACCAGAAGATGATTCAGGGCGGTAGGCAGATCTCTGGGCCATCCGGGCGAGTTCGGAAGGCTTGTCAAGCATGGCGTACTTCCCAATGATCTTCTTGAGGGCTTGCTCAAGAGAAGCCCACGGGAAGACCTTGACGTCCTTCTCAATGTTGCGGGGCTTGGGGTTACTGAAACCCATAATGATCTTGAAGAAGTTCTCGGTCTCAGCCTTGGACTTCCCAACAGTGGACGGCTTGAAACCTTCAAGGTTGCGGCGAATGCGGTTCTTCTCCTCGACAGTGAAGCGGTGGGGCGCGACAAGCAGTTGCTCCAACAGAAGAATGGTGTCAACCGAAGTGATGTAGCACGCGTTGTGTCCAGGCCAGTGAATGCAGCTCACGGTAGGAGCTCCAGACTGTCTGCGTTCATTGTCGGGAACCGGGGAGAAAGAAATCTCGATAGCGTCGTCGCGAAGGATGCGGCTGAAGCGCACGACACGTCGGTTAGCAGCAATTTCCTCGGCAGTCCAGTTCGAAGCCATGTCGTTGATGGGGCGGGCAGTAATGAGGTCGACACGCTTGTGGGTTGTAGGAGCGTGAGAGCCAGCGTAACCAGCGTTCTGGAGGTGGGTGGTCACCATGCTACTGCGGATCAACCGGGGAACACCAGTGCTGGGCCCCATGTGTTCATCGACAGTAGCGTGCATACTAACTTGCATACCAGACGAGCGCATGGGAAGAGAAACCGGGTTAGCGTTGTCGATAGGAGTGTTGAAGGACCAGTTGCTGGACGAGACAGGTGGGCGCATAACTTGCTGGGGGGCCGGAATCGGGTTGGCGTAGGTAGAAGCACCGCGGTAGCCCATCATAGGCTGCTCATGGTAAACCGCAGAGGCAGGAGCAGGTGCGATTCCGTAGTGGTTGTCCATGGTCTGCTGCACCTGAGAAGAGCTGCTAGACACCTCGTAGTTGTTGTCGCCCATGGAGAGACGGGAGTCGGCGCCGGGAGGGGAGATGGGCGACGAGCTACCCTGGCTGAGCGGGTGATCGGAGATACTGCCGGTGTTCACGAAAAAGTTTCCGGCGGCATACGAGCTCAGCTTAGCACCGTCAGGGCCAAAGATAATCACCTCCACAGAGCAGTACTGGCTAGTTCCGCCAGGAACAGTAGCCGCAACAAGGTAATAAGCGCCATCCATAGAGACCTTGGTACCCAACTGGTGACCTCCAAACATAATAGCCGTGTTTCTGGAATCGACAGGGAAAGTGGAAGGAATGCGGACAACAAAAGAGCTTCCGATGGCTCCGCTCGATGGCTCCAAGGAAACGGCAGGAGAGCCCTGAATCTGAGTCTCGGCTCTAGGAGCATAGGCATGGGCATCCAAGGCGCGGTTGTTGTCGTAGGCCACCGAAGAATGGTTGTGATAATGGCCAAACGTCGGCGCCGCTTCAAATCCCGTGTTCATCATAGTGGCGGAAGTGGAAGATCGGTCGGCCATTTGAGCCGGTTCTTGTCTATAAGTGTTCATAACGATATTCAAGAATATTCGAAAGGTTGAAAAGTTTTAGGTGGCTGAGAATAGGGCGTTAAGTATGAAAAAGGTGGTCGACAGCTTGCCACCGACAAGAGTACGATGTAGCTGAAGTTTTGAACGAAGACTATGATGCAAGAAAAAACTTGTAACACAGAGTGGTGTGGGCAGGAAGTTGCCGAGAGATGATGTGAAGAAATGAAGTAGTTGTGATATGCAATATGTGATGAGGAATCAGTGAGGAAGGAATAGTTGAAGATGGAAGGAAGGATAGATGAGTCCGTGAAGAAAAACTGATACAAGTCTTGGTTGTTAAACAAGTTGATACAGTTCTAAAGAAAAACAGGCTGATCTAAAAAAAAAAGTCTGGAAAATGGAAAAATGGAAGTGGGATGCTATGGTCTTTATATAAGTTAGTTTAGGTTCAAGTGATTTTGATTTTTTTTTCAATTTCGCCCGCAGGATGAGGTTCATTCGGTGGCAAGCTACCGTGAGGTTTGAAAAATCTAAGACGTCATCTCCAAATCAGGAACAAGTTGATGCAAAAGAAGACTAAGGCACTTTCCGATGGAGACAATCCTCTTCGATCGAGGAGTACGAAATAGGCCATATTCTGGTGATTGTAACAAAGTTCCATGATTCGCCTGAGATAGAAGTAGACATAATTGGAGATACACTGGAAGAAGGTCCATACGAAAACAGACGATTACGTCAAAAGCACCGTATACACTAGTACACCTGTGTTGATAGTTTCCGTTGAACTGGAACAAGCGTGACTAAATGGTACTATGCGGACGAGATGAAGCTAGAAGAAAGACCATACAGAATGTTTACCGGTGATGATGATGCTTGTCTGTGATGAGAAATGTAGACGGAGGTGAGCGAGAATGCGGTGAGCAAGCAAAGACATAAGGCGATAGACAGTAAGTTATGCTTGATGACGACTAGATTCACGTTGGCTGAAAAAGTAAAGTGTAAGATGTTTCGAGGGAGAATATGAAGCTAAGAATGAAGAAACAGCAGAAGACTGTGGTTTTAAGTTGAAGTTGATGTTACGGTTCGGGCCTTGTGTTAAAGAACGGAACGGAAGGTTGATGATTGTCCAGAACAGAGCCAGATTTTGGGATACAGGTATTATGTTATATGCTAAGGCAGTCCGACTGAAAGACTGTGAAGAAATAGCCACGAGGGGGGTGGGTGGAACAACCAGGAAGCTAATACGTCTGTCCGGATTGGGTAATAGTTGACTTTAATGGTCCAGATTTTATAGTTCATGCTGGGGGAGAAAAGAGTACAGGAAAGCTAACGTCCTGGTCGGCCACCCGCCTGCACTTTTCGACAGGGAGAGCTTTTCTCTTTTTTATGACATTATTCTCTATTATTTTGAATTTACTGTTGAATAATGCATTTGCTCGCTCTCTCTCTTGCTGAGAGACCTACTGGTTGGTGGCTGATGATAATTCCTATTTTATCCTCTGGCGATTCTGTGGACGTCCAGACCCCAGACCGCTTGTTGTTACCATGACTGTTGGTCTGTTAGCTATATGGTCCTATCAAACCTCCAACTTGAATGGACAGATGCGGATATGGGCTTTAATGGTAAAGCTTTACGAACGTAATGATTGTGGGGAAACGCCAATTGAGATTTAACGGCAGACACTATACTGGACACACTAGTTCCCTTGTTAACCCGCTAGTTGGGCTAGCTTGCCAAATATAGACAAATCTTCCCGTGTGGATAGGTCTGGACAGCCCACACCGAATCTGTCGTGGCAATAAAACTAAAAAAATTACCTGGCGAAAGAACCTTATGGCCCTTACTTACTCATAGAAATTCAAGATTCCAGATCGGGAGCCCGGCATTCATAATTCATCATGTCCTGTCTGCCCGGTCATGACCCCTTGTAATGATGCACGCCATTGAGATAAGCGAGAACGGGATGGCGATTCTGGACTACCCAACTAGGTGAGTTAGCCACTTACCATTTCCCTCGTGCTGGATTGTATTTGTTCAGATGTGTGTATTTGTGACGTCGACGTGGGGGGCCGTTAGGCTTGTAGATTGGGTTCTTCAACACAGTCAGCAGAACCTATGGTTGAGGCGGGGCTGGTTGGGTAGCGCGGATAGGGCGGCTGTCTATCGAGATGCAAACGCACCGTTGCGGCGGGAGTGACGGTCACAGACAAACGGGGTACCGATCGGCTTTGACGGACAGGGACATGAAGATGGTAAAGACTGTAGAAAGAACGAAGGTAAGGAGGCCTGATATATGTGTGCTTACCCAAGAATTCTACACATTTTGGAGATCTTATTTGTATACCAAATCGTTTCGTTTGTCTCGACTATGAGTTAGGTTACATGTGAAGAATAGAAGCAGAGTCGCTTTGGCAGCTCAGACATGGGACAAACTCAGGTCCCAAAAACCTGGAGTAATCAACAATGAATTGCTAGTCTCTTGCATTGCGACTGCAATAACTGAAAATACTACTTGCTGAAGACGCCTTGAAATAGCCAGCAGACGACCTTGTAAGATATCATGCCATCTCCCGTGGCCATATTAGTCCAAATGGAAGTGACTGAAATAGCGAAGTAGTGAAAATTATGGTGGGTGTAGACATACCTATCTCCTCCCAAAAAAGCTATTGGAGTCAACTACCATAGGGTTAAGATATCAAAAACAACGAAACCAGCTGTTATGGAGGAAGTTAATGGTGAAAGTTGAAGGATTTCCGAAGGGAGGGGTGTGTATAAAACAACATACAAGGATGGGAATTTGCCTCTAGGGTTTATGGGTTAGACGGAATTGAATTGCGAAAGAATCAAGAATCGAGAATGGGTACTTGCTAGAAAAAAATAGACAAACATCACGAACAAAGAGGCAAACTAACGTATTCTACAACTAAAATTTGCTTCTCCCTTCTCCCTTTTTCATGTGTGCCTCTGTACTGCTCTTGCTCCACGATACCTTCATCACCAACAAAACCCCACATGTTTTTTACCGATAAATACACACCCCACCTTACCCCTCTATTTCCCTAACTTTGAATATCTTCATCCACCCGTCTGAAATCCCAGCTACCAGTTCCGCTCGACCAGGGAGGGTCGCGACCGCTAGCAATGCTCTCTAAAGGCGGCTTTCCAACTCCCTTGTCGAGACTCAGTCAAATTCCTCAGTCTTACCCTCTCATCAGCGTGAACCCTTAAGCCAATGGACCTCATTCCTTCTGTTGTAGCTAAGCTCTTGCTATGATTAGAGAAGTATGTACTTGAAATATTTTTCAAAGCTGTGTGAAGGATGACCAAAAGGAATAAAAATTAACAGCCAAAGCAAAGGAAAGGACGCGATCAAAAATGCCCGTTTTTGTCGACTTGTTTCCCCGTCCGTGCCACCTGGATGTTGTTTCCCTTTCCGCCCACAACGGCCAACTGCAATGGGGCAAGAGCTCTGCAGTGAGCGTGACACTCTTCTCGGATCTCTTCCTGAATTATCACATTTGTGTATGAACAAGGGCTTGTCAGTGGGACACGGCCTCTGTTTGCGTGCAACAGTAATGTAGAGTTAAAAGGAGATTTGAGAAATACAGAGAGCCTACAAAAGAGAGAGAGAGAAAGTGGTCGGAAGGGAGACTTCCAAGGATTAAGGGAGGATGAAGCGATCGAGGCAGGGCGTTCAATAGGCCAGGTAAACTGGGGGTGTGTCACGACCACAAGGTGACGCTTAGACAGACACACGAAAGCACTGGTGATGTTTTTTGTTCTGGATCGCTTCTTCTGTGGTTGTTCTTTTTGGCTTCTTTAGTGTCTCTTGGGGCCAAGACCGGTTTACATGTCTCTTGTGTGGGTGCGTGGGTGGAGTCAAAAAAAGCATGGCTACCGTCGTATTTTAACGCATGAACCCGTCGGGGCAAGACTTGAACGAGCATGAATTTGACCGAGATACGGAGAGTCCACGTTTTCGGCGTCCCGCGGCGCTTGTATTTGATAAATGTCACGCGGCCAAGTTAACTGCGTACATGTGTGCATAATAATTTCCATGATCTCCTTGGATGTCGACGATTCGACGGTGGGGGGGAACTACCCTCTTGCTATGGTATTCTAGTCTTTTTCTCATAGGCTTGTCTAGACTGGACCATGTACCCATGGTAGGAATTGGTTGCAGTTGAAGCATAGCGGCTGTCTGCCCTTACAGAAGCAGTTTGCTGCCCACAGACCACCAGGTTCTAGGAAGGGATGGGTGCAATTATAGAAGGAACCGACAATCTTTCCCTTTCCAGGGCTGAGCGTGAATGTGTCGAGCAGAATGCAGCGAGTTATCTTGTTACTGGGCAGCGACTAGCTCTGTCAGGGCACGGGAGGAGCATTGTCCTGGGTTAGGGATATCTGCGTGTCCTAGAACAGCCGAGGTAGGACTGGGGCAAGGGTCTCGCTGATGGTAATGCTCGACTGCAACGTTTGATAGAAGGCAACATCGGCATAACGGACATATAGGCCGATAGAATGAAATATCGAAAGGGCATGGGGAGGAGATATTGATGTTTTGGCAAAATCAGAAATATGCTTTGTGACGATGGCTGGGATGGGCCGGGGAGCTCAAACGCCTGTTGTCCGTATCGTATACACCCTGTTATCGCCGGATGTGGATGAGGGGATTCAGTGAAAGAACGTAGTAAAGAGGCTGGGCGCGCCTCATTCACAAGACATTATTCTATCTATTCTCTAAATCTGCACTTCGGACTCAAGACACTCACGCCCCGGCAGTGTCACTCGGCGAGAGAGGCCATATGAGAGAGGGTCGGTATCAATCATCTTCACACCCCGGTTATCTTCGTGGACTCAGAGGAGGGGCACTCGACAAGAGGAAGAACTCAGCCAAGGCCATATTGTGAGAAAATTACGAGGATGAAAAGTGGAAGAGGGTTGAGGAGGGTGTGTTTAGAAGCAGAGAGAGGCCTGGTGGTTCACAAAGACAAGACGTTATATCGCCAAAGTGATCTCAGCCTCGGGGACACATACAATAGAGGAGTTCAGTTCCTAGTGATTACTTCGAGACAGGTTTCAGTGGCCTTTGATTGTGGAACGGAGTAGAAGCGGGCTTGTGAATGGAGGAGGTTGAGAGGTACAGTGTCTGGGAGGGCTTGGGGGAACTGAGCTGGCAACTTGATTCAGGCGAGAGGCCATTCAGGGCAGCACGGAGAAAGAGTCTCAAGATGGGAAGAACCTGAATATCTACATATGGCAATATGCAGTTCTTTGACGCCACGAGATGGTTTCCCTCTTTTGTTGTGATATGTATGGTCTTGTTACTTGACGTCTGTAGACGATGAACCCAAAAGTCCGTGGGTTAGGTATGTGCATTGTCAGACCAGGGTTTGAAGAGGCGCCAAAGAAGTAGTCACCGAACTGTTCATCTCAACAGGCCAGGACCAGGGATCCAAGTCTAAAGAGCTATAACCAGATCAGCCTGTGACGATCGAGGATTTTGCCAGCCACAACACTGGTGAAACAGCACAAACAAAGCCTGGCACAAAAAAAAAGAATAAGCTGTGGTTGTCGAGACGATCTCCCGCCCAGATAGACGACGAAGACCGACCTTCTCGACGACCGGATGTCTGAGTCTCGGTGGCGGGAGACCATTCCGCAATGTGCCACCGTCTAATTTGGACAAAAGAAAAGACACAATATCCATTGTCTCGTAGCTACTACTAAGCTATCCATCATTAGGTGGGGCGTAGACTATGCCCGTTTGGAGCGGGAGAAAGCGAACGCACTGACTTTCTAGCCTGGCGTTCCCGCACTACGCTACAAGGATCTACAGCAATATAAAATATGTATGTATATGCACATTACATGTTGGTTGAAGAGTGACGACATGTAAAGAATTGGACAGCCTCATATTAACAACATGTTAATGACAAGTGGTCAAACGAGTATGTCAGCATGGCATATCACATGGAGCCTCGTGATCCGCGGACCCCACTGAAGCGTAAGACGATCTATTCCGATTGAATACATATCGTGCCTCCCGTGCTTGCTTTTACCGACATCGGTCCGGCATCATGTAAGCTGCCATTCCTTACTGTCTGATTCTTGCGTTTGGGGGTGTGGGGGTTTCTTCTGCTCTCTTTCTCTTCTTTCCGTCCTTAATCCGCACTTTGCGCACAGGTCATGGGCTTGAATAGGAATGGAGGGGGTCTTTTTGTTGTGGCGTTCTATCCAAAATGGAATTTCGATGCAGTTTTTGGCTGACGCCTCGTCCGGTTACTGATTCCGCCACAAATCCAAATCGCAGATTGACGCGACACACGAAATGCTTGCCATTGCAGACGTTGGTATCACCTACATAGTTGTTTTTTTTCGTTTCGTTTTTTTTTTGTTCCTTGTTCGATTTGCTATGGAGATGGTGGAAGGAGGAGAAACTGTGTACTGTGATCTTCAGACATGGCTATATTTGGACAGTTGGATTAAGGCTGGTTACGTCGTTGAAGATGACAGACAGAACAAGACGATTCTGTGCTAGACATTGTTTTTTTCTTACTTTTACTTGGAAAGGAAGTTAAAGTAAAGGGGAACAAGACGGGTAGAAGCTGGTTTTACTGTTGCACGGTAGTACCTAGCCAAGGTTTTTGGACAGTGCTCGCTGTTGTGTGGCGGCGGGTCTTGTTTGGCTTGTCATTGCGGCTTCTGTTTACTGACAAAATACAGACAAACAGGATGAAGAAGATATTCTGGTTTGACATGACCTGTTTTGTGACGGGGTCCCGGCTGAAGACGGCCGGCAACTTTTTTTAGATTTTCAGAGGCGCCATGGTGACCCGACCCAGCCGCCGAGACAAATGGGTAATAATCAAGGGAGAATTAAAAGACATTGGCCATGTGTTGCAGACTCAGTAGTGCTCAGAGACAAGCAGCACCAAATTCACCCATTCAACGTCCGAAATAGAAACCTAGGCTCAGTCGTCTAATGACTTACTATTAGATAGGTCGACACCTTTGGCCTCTAGTTCTACCGCTCCGGGCGTGTCAATGGACACAGAAAACACTCGTACAGAGACCCGCTCGCTTCCATGGAGTCAGCTGTGCCTTATGTATGTCTCCTTCAGGAAATTATCTTTTTCTCGGCGGTAAGAGCTTCCTTGAGCCAAAATCTACCGTGTGTATGTACATACATATGTACTCATGTATTCATGTATGTATGTACATATGTACAGTAGTCTCCCAGAGTTTGGTAACAGACTTTTTTTTTTTGAGGTACCGAAATTTTTGAAGGATTCAGAAGGATCAAAGAAAGTAGGGTTGTTCAGGGTTGTGCGGTGTGTGAGTGACTATTGTTACGGTGTTAACATGTCGGATCGCTGCAGATGTACAGTGCGTGTCTTGCGCTTTCCTTGGAAATACACCGCACAACCCTGAACAACCCTACTTTCTTTGATCCTTCTGAATCCTTCAAAAATTTCGGTACCTCAAAAAAAAAAAGTCTGTTACCAAACTCTGGGAGACTACTGTACATGTAAACACATCAACCCTGCATACTTATGCGGCCGAATGGTGGTCTGCTTGCTTTCCTTCTACGTTACCTCATCCCCCCCTTTCCTTTGCTCCCTTTCTCTCCGCCCTACATGTGCGCCAGCTAAAGGGAGGAATGCAGAAAGTTGTGCCAAAACGTAAAGAACTGCCACATAGACCGGGGGTCAGTTTCGGAAGACGCAGATGCGGGAAGTCTACTATATATCCCCCCGTCTCTTAATGGCGAGATGTGACGCTCTGTTCTTTGACGATGGCGGCCGCAGAGGCGGGGGCGTGTTGTATCTCTTTTGTCGGATGGGGTAGCCTTGGAAGGAAGACGTTCTGGTTATGCGAATGTTAATAATTTGGAGCGTGGTTTATAGTTAGGCGGTGTAGAAGACATAGCTGTTGTTTGGTGGGTTGGAAGATGTTGTCTGGCTTGGGCCGTGATATATTTTGCGCTTTGTTTGTTTGGATATTGGTCACGACAGTGACGTTCTACAATTTTGTTGTAGGTAGTGAATTGACTCCTGGAACTGTGTGTCGGTGGATTGGATTAACTTTTGTGAAAGTCAAACACCCGTAGTGTTTCTAATGGTAGTGACACTGAAAGTTGTTATCTCACGGAACACGTTCAGTTTCAAACTCTCATTTGTCCTGATTTGGTTAACTTTAGTGGGTATCCTACAAATCTGGGTTATGTATGTCTACTTTGTTCAAGTTAACTTTCCGCATAAGTGTGGATATGGTGTTGCAAGATCCTTGTTGTATAAAGTTCCAAATCACACCATACAAACAAAATACAGATCTTTAGTTTGTAGTGTGTAGCTTATCTAGCACATCTAACTTTATATTGGATTTGTCAATCTACCAAACTATTACCACTGTTGATGGCCATAGCTGAAGATTTGCATTAATCCCCGGCCGTCAACCACGAGGGCTGAAGGTTGTCTGAAAAGTCATGTTTTGGTCATGAGGCTTTAATCAAATGAAGAAACGTAGCCTACCGCCGTACAAATCAGACATAAAAACGTGGACCAAGAACAAAAAAAAGCTTCACCCGTTCCTTATGCGGTAAACCATGTTTCACTGACATAACAATGAATGACATATAGTACCTTGCAGTGCCGAACACAATCCGCCGATATCTAGTGACCCAAACTGTAAGCCCAAACTCCACATTACTCCCATCATCCATGTGTCGTTTATTTACCCGCTGATTTCTCTGTGTTAATCTGGACCACTATGTATATTCTGCAGCGGGTGGCCGGGAAGAATCAAACACAAGACCGGTAACCTGACTGTCGGGACGATCTAACATTCCCGTCACATAAATTACAGACTAAACTTGTTCACACCCTAAATTATGTATGTATGTACTTACATACATTTTCCTTTGAATTTATGTGGTGTTTCTTGAATTTTTAATTGTGTCAGACAGAGTGAAGGGTAGGGTCGACAAGACGACAAAAACAAAACAACCTGGGTAATTGAAATTACCGAAAAGAGGGCGATGACCTCTGTAACTTCGAATATCGCGGTGTCGTTGTTGATGATTAGCCCTTCCGAGAATTAGCCTCAACTCCTTTTTTTTTTTATAAATCCTTAAAGGAAGCCTCACGCGATCATGATCCAAAAATCCTAAACGAACCATTGGACGTTTCTCCTCTAAATTCAAATAGCAAACCCTAGCTGAAATGCGGGGTAACCCTATAGTATTCATACTTTCGATATTGCGACTTTCTCCTGACAAACAAGTAACCAAAGTTCTGGTAATTGATCACACCACACTATACGATTTGACTCCCAACATGTGATGACGGATACCGACAGAGCGGAGAGGAAGGACGCGAAGAGCGGCATATTGGGCTCACAATTTCTGTGATTTGTGTGGATTGACGTTTCGTGATGCGGTGTCACAGAGCTATGGCTGTCAAGAAAAAGGGGGAAAGTCTCACGGTAGACATGAGGAGCAAGAAACTGGGACAATTTTCATGTCTTTGCTAGTTTTTTTGTTTTTCTTTGGCATCTGTTGAGTTGGTGACAGTTGTTTGTCGCAGGCGATATTGAATGCAAGACTCTCTCCGGCTAACTAGTGCGCGGGGTAACGCGGAACCTTCCAATGATCCAATAAAATCTGAACAATTCCGGCCGGAGCAGCTATGATCCTACGTGTGTACGTAAAAATGTGTAAGCTGGAAAGTCAAATCAAACGAGTGGCTGCGTTCTCCAGTTGGCTCCAATGATTGCATCATATGTCATATGTATGTATGTACATACATACACACATACATACATATGTACATAAAATCATTTCCACATGACCTGTAACTTTGTAACATGGTCCATAAGTATTTGGTGTCAATTAATCACTTGTAGTCAATGGATTTGGTCCCATCAGCCCTAACATGAGGTAGAGCGCCAGAACATGGAACCTGAGACTTTGCTTATTTGGTCATCCCACTGCTCTGACAATTTATCGCGTATCAATACACCGCCAATGGTCATTGGGTCTGTACTGAGACAAATTTATATTTCGAGGGTTCTACAATATAGGCTTGTTTGGGTCTATGTATGTATGTATGTACATATCTTGAGAATACAAAATTGTCTGGAGCCGGGACTGTCAAATGAACGTAGCCGAAACTTGACTTTAGTGAACCTAAGGCTAGATATACAAATGTCGGGAATAAGTGGTTCACACCTACTTGTCTTTGTTGAGCCCGAAGCTGGATTCAATAAAGACGGGTATCCAGAAAAGAGGCACAGACACCAAGTAAAGAAACCAAGGTCCATGAGAAACTCACTTTGTGTGCTGATTGTCTCGGCAAGCGACCGACATGGTGGTTAATACTATTCTGCTGATATACCCATCCACCATAGCCCAGGTGCCAACAACAAAGTCTTGTCCTCGTCTTCCTGACACACCCCAGACATGCATTTGATAGGATTCGTCGGCCCCGATTCTTTTGTGCCCATTGTCGAGGGCTGTGTTATTTCGCAAGGGCGTACACATATCGTGGGGTTTTCTTTTGTATTTGGAGAAAGGCAACACATGATAAGATGACTACGGACTTGCACGACAGCCTTAACACCGATCCGTCCGTCATGGTTAGTTGTATTTGGCCTGTTGTTTATCCAGTGTAAGCTACATATATGTACATTTTGCGGTGCTTCACTCCCCTGGCTCCCTGCCCGACGATGGCTTCCCGCAACGGCCCAGATCCTACAGCGGACAGGGTCTATCCCAAAACGGGCTAAAAATTACCACACGGCAAGTGACGCTTATTGATGTCGAATGCTACATTTATAAGTACACATCACTGGCGTTGGGAGGTCCTTTTGTGGGTACGTATCTCTAGGGAACGTTGACCTTTGTGACGAGAGAAAAAGGATTTGTCCGACTGGATTAGACCAGGCTTGGCTTAGTGTGTTATCCCTCGGGTTCCCGCGTCGTGGGAGTTTGCAAGATCTGGAGATTCCACGATTAGGCTAGATACAGTCTCAGACCGGGAACGACAGCATGCAGTGTGCGTGGATAACAAAGGACGGCGAGGGGTCCAACAGGTGGGGTGCATGTTGCAGAAGCCATCGGACGAGACATGATAGACTATTATGACTGCCTGTTTAGGCGCTGGCATGGACTGTAGCCGAATTTGTGATGCGCAATATCCCGGTACATTCAATGTAAGTAACTATGAGCGAGGATTGCCTCAGGTCTATGAGAGGATAACATACCTATAAATGAATGATAACTGAGATAACTTGTAAGTGGCAATGCAGATGCTTGTCAAAGTTCAAATACGCAAAAGCTCAAAATTATACCAGCCTTGATGCATACTCGACGTAACGCTGGTAGAGCTGATATTGTGGGTACAAGCAGCGCTTCACAGGGGAGATACAGCTGAACCTCAGTCCTCTAGGTTGATTTGAACATTTTTGACAGCAGCATATCCTGGTAGCGGCTATATAGAGCCACGATACTAGGGAAACCCCATACTTGTAGTTACTTGTATTCTTGTTGACGATCTTGTAGGTATTAATGATGTCTTTGAAAACTACCTGTAAGAAACACGCATGTGTGTGCATACATATGTATGTACGTATTAATTATCACCATATGTCCGAGTAGTCGGATCAGTTGCCAATTGTGTTTGTTGTGATTGTAACCTGTAATATCACTTGGCAATATAATATGTAATCAAGTTTCACGGGTGGGATTTCATACTAACTCCCAGTGCAACACTGTCATCGTGACAAATCTATCACGATTTGTCGTAGGATACAGTGATTCCTGCAAGCCGCCACGGAGGAAAAAAAATACAATCCCCGATCGTTGTCGTTGGGAATATGCTCAAAGTAGGTCCCGAGTACCGATCGTTTGCCGTTTGAAAGCAATATCTAGATGAGTCTCAGTTTCTCTGCGAAGTCTGGGATTTCCCTACCACTTTGGTGGCTAGACTGGCCGACCACCTTCCTGTCTTCGGCCTACCGAGACTCTATGTAGGGGGGATCCAACCGCCTTCGCGATGCTTCCTGCGTAGTTAAATCCCCTTGAGATGCAAGGTTCATGCTGACGCTCCTTTCGGACGGACTGACGGTTCCTCTTGTGAAGAGTTTCACCTCAACAATCCGACCAAACATCCAACGACTGTTCAGCAACCAACCGAATGTAATTCTCCGTCCCAGCCGATAACAAGTGCACCCCTCTACTCATCCCTTTCGTCACATTGTCTGCGGTCTTTTCTGTTGGACCAGCTCACGCTGTATCATGGCAGCTTGGCACACACATACATATGTATGTATGTACGTATGTACACATCAAATAACTAACAAAAATAACTGCTGTTTAAAGAAGAGTAAAACAAGCCGCCAGGATAGGCGCTTGTCCCCGCAAAGTACCGCACATAATCAGCCCCACCATACTTATCACTGCTCACCACCAAAGCATAAGGTGGTCGGATCACAAGCAGAGGGTGGCCCTCCTTTGCATTGTGTACAACCACTTTAACCACCAAAGTAACCCATTGTTCACTAATGGTGTACATCAAAACATAGAATTTCTCCTCAAAATGTTTCAACAAACTAAATATGTTGAGAGATCATGACAAGGCAACAGTGAAGGTATTAATGATGGCGATGAGATCATGATTGATGGTCACAGGGTCAGTCACATTAAGGAGCAGCTGTCAATCCTACCGGTATTTTTGGTTCAGCGTTTATTGCCGGTTTGGAGACTTTGTAAGATATTGGGTAACTCTCCGTTCTAGAAAATTCAATGCTGAATTGACCACCACCGGATTCACTTGACTGATCATTTTTGACAAGGTATGGACTTTCACAATCACTCTCTTTATTCAGTAACGCCATATCCCTTCACACGATTATGAACTTTCTATGCAGGGACACCAGAAATACGGCGGCTGTTGTTTCTATCCCTATGGACGTGACCAAAACCGTAAACCGCACATGAGGATTACCCAACTGGAGAGATGCAAGGGCTGGAAGATTTAATGGTTTCAATTAAAGGCGCATGGATGTTCTTTGTTCTGAAGACAACTTGCCGGTCTGTACAATGGCTCCGTCAGTCTGGCTGTTGGACAAGAGTTTTGTCACTTTGCCATTTCTCAGCTATATCGGCCCTCTATTATCTGATTTGCCATCAAGTAGACTTGGCTTGAACAAAGGTACTTCTGCACTTTTCTTGGGACTTGATGTCGCTTCACCGCCTCTGCTCTTACCCAATCCAAAGCTAGGGCTAGGGAGTTGATGTGACAACATCAATAACACATGAGCTATGCTGGCCACAGCTGAGGGGCGTGTATTCGCTTGTGTGTATTGAGGCCAGATCGGTGGTCTAACAGAACGACAGGTCATTCAGGTATAGAGATTGCCTGGTGCTACGTACGTTAGGGAGGTGTTCTGAACAAACAGTCTCTTTGGATACTAAACGAGAGTGTTGGCTTCTCTTTGAAGACCTCTTTTATATTAAACCAAAGATAAGATAGAACCGAAGTATCCACATGCTAATCACAGACATAGACCCTGGCCGGGAGTGCTAACCAGTCACGTCAGTTGCGAGACTTTCGTTCCGTCATGACCCCACCTCGCTAAGAGACATCTTCCCAGGGAGATCTTCGCATTCCTCAGACATCACGAATCCTTCACTGCGCCAGAAAAGAAAGAAGATGTTTTGTGTTTGGGACTACCCAGACATTTTTTGTCCAATAGCTTCCAGATGAACAAAGAACCCGTCGCATGGCATGAAAATAACTACTCCATGGGTGTTCACGAAACTCGACTCTCGATGTTTTGAATCCGAGACTTGTCCTGTATGACTGAACAGGGCTTCAGTTCATAGAGAAGTGGCATAGTTGACACCACCCACCCACATGTGCGCTTAAACCCCCCAAGACTGGAGTCGCTAACCAAAGTCCTACAGATTGCGCATGTCGTTATGGACAGTGAGATGGTCAGACATTTCAAGATCTACTTTGACATCTATTCCTTCCGTATCCTTCCATTTCAATGTCAACTCCTTCGCTTGCACCACTGAGACATTTGAATCTTTGTTTATTGAAGCTCCGATGGCCGATCCGAGTCTCTATGACACTGCGTTCTTGAGTAATGGCCCTTTGGCTGCTTCCACCCCTGTGGCTGGCGCCCGAAAGCGTCAGGGCCCATCCCCAGCGCCTTCTCTCCCTCCAATGGGATGACCACCTGCATTCCAGTTGAGACCTACCATCACAGACACACACACACTTCTAGACCCTCTTCTTGGTGGGGCTCTCTGGGCAAATAGGGAAGGTTGATGAGGAGGTTGGGTTCATTTACTGTTGCGCAATGGCCGTTTGCAGAAGCGGGTTTTGTGGGCCGTTAAACCGTGGGGTGGACGGAGGGCCAGAGAGGGAGGACCAATTTGTTTGGATGGAGGGTAGCTAAGCTGCGTGATGGTGTGTGTTCTACTGGTACAGCATGCATATGATAACGTGACTGCAGTGTGGGGTACCAACCGGAGCTAGTTGTTGGGTCCGAGTCGGGCCGGTATAGCGTGGGGCGGTTGTTGGGAATCTAATGGGTGGGTAGAACAGGACCACCTCACACCGTTCAGCAGTAAGGCAACTTGAGTCGAGAGCCGTTTGTCTGAAATGCACTTTATGCAGACACCAGAGGAACTGTTCAAGAAGACAGACACGAACTGTCTGTTTCTTTGTAGTGTCAGATGTGGCAACTGGCCAAAGGTTTCTGGTCCATGGTAGCCAGGTCCAATGTTCTGTAGCCAAAACACTTACCCCAACAGTGCTATGTACTGCATCAATGTCTTTGTGCCCCCGGTAAAGCTGTCATTGAAATTACTGTATAAAGGGCGTTGCTCCGTCTATACCCGCCGGGTTGGCGGTTGTCTCTTAATCAAGGTGTGGCCCCATTCCCGTCCGCATGCTCAGCTTGCTGTAAACTACACTCAGCGCAACAAACAAGAACACACCATAGGCCGCGGACTACAAACAACTGTGTACGGTAAAATATGCGGCATCTGTTGTTGAAGTCCGATGGGCCGTTAATTCGAGCTCAGATGGACTTGGACCGTTTGGTGTTTCCTCGGGAATCTGTTTGTGGCCTGTCAAAGTAACCTTTTCACCCCATTTCTTTGGAGATTTCAGTTGTGTAGTCACCCTTATGCATAGCTGCCAAATCGGCATTAAGTGACAAAGGAAGAAAGCGTGCAGATAAATTCCGATGGTGCATACATGGGTGGGGTTGATTTGCTGCAGCCCGATGGAATCCACTCACCGCCTCTGATTAACACATCACTGCTATATTAGGGGTGCAGTGTGTGTGATGGGTAGACTATGGTTGTGATATGAGCTGTTGTTCTGATACGTCGGACAAGATTGGGCGTTGGGGTGGGACATGCACAATATGCTAGCATACTGTGGCGGATCTTCTGAGGCGAGACTTGATGACGTGCCGTCTTTGAAGTATGGCTCGCAATGCTCGGTACGGCAATAGAAACTCGACATAAGAGTACCTCGGCTGATTTATCCCCACCATGAAATCCAATCATTCTTATTCATCCACTATGAATTCTCCGTTTGTTGCATAACTATGTTCATCGTCTTCTTTGTACACAATCTGTCGCGTAACACAAGATGATCCGTGTTCCCCTGACCCCGCCAGGCCTAATACGTTTGTATATCCGTCTACCCATGTACAACAACCTTTACTTACATAGTAATTCTATCTTTCTAGTCCACTGATCCATAACTACCCGCTACGATACGTCTAAATTCAAACCGACCACACACAACGGTCCAAATCCCAAGCCGAGTTTGACGCCGCTTTCCTGCCAGCCCTCGTCTCACTCATGGCCCCCTCTCCGCAAGCCCCGGCGGCCGGAAAACCGAGACACCCCTCCTTCCCAGCCCAGCAAACGGCCTAAAGTAGGCAAAGATTTCTGTATATCATGAGAAAAAAAAACACCAGACAAATATCCATGTAACCAAAAACCCTGGAAATGACCGGGCCCTGGAAAACGCCGCAAAAAGCCCCCTCAACCCAACAAGCGAGGGCTGCAGCCAGCCGGACGTCATCTTGATTACAAGGGACAAGGTGGCGGCAGGATAGACGGGCTGGATTACATGTGAGTGGGGTTATAGACACGCGGTGGGAGTCGTATCCTGGTGGCAATCTGATGTAATAGATGGTGGCGGCGAATTGGAAATCATGTATACCTTTTTGTTTCCTTTGAAGCCCGAGTTGTGGAGTTGGGATTTCTGGTGCGTGGCTTTCCTGGGCTCGTGCTTTTGCCGCAGTGTGGGTAGCATTGCATACTTTCGGTGGTAGAACCCGTACATTGTTCACACTTTGCAACCACTATATGTAGCCTTAGCGTTCTCTCTCCATATTCACCTTTTGGCTCCCCCCACTCTGGCTGTACACTCCACCGGGAGTAGGTCTCAGACGGGTGCTCCGTTCCATATCTAGTAGCCCGTTCCTGTCCTTCATGGCTTGGCAGCGCTTTACAACTTTCCCCACCACACTGTCTACTGTCTTTTGTACCTGCTCCTAATTGTACACAGGCAAGACCTGCTTCACACATCTTGTCTTCATTGTGTAATTGTATAGAATCACAATTCACTAGTCGTTACGGAGATGTGCCAGATGATATTCTTGGGTCAACGTGTTCGCCACTGTCTTCCTGTTCCGTACTACAAGGTGTTTTGTGGTTCTATTTGCCGAGTTCGAATGCTAACAATGAGGTCTCTTCCACATCGTACGTGACACAAAGGGCTCCGCCTTCCTTCATCGGTAAACTGTATTCTCTTAGACTCCAACACATGTAACTGTAGGGAAGCGAAGAGGGCGTGGGATGTGGCAATTAGCCACGTTAGTCAAGGGGCGGGTCACCTTTCCAGGTCGCCCACCAGCTGCTTTATCGTCTGGCCGTGGCGCCGACCGTCTCGCGATTTCTCTTCTTTGGTCTCTGCAGCTATAAGGAGTCAATGTAGGAGTTATCCTGGGGAGTGGGTCGGGGGGGCTTTGTACCACCGGGACGCCGACTCGAGCCCTGTTCCAGGGTGGCCGTTCTGGTTTGAGACTATACTGGCGTGTGCGCTATGTAGTGCTATTCAAAGAAGAGACATCTTCTGAGACCGCAGGATGTAACCTTTTGAGCCCTCTTAGGCCTTGGGCGTTCTGATATTTGCGGTCAGAGAATGCCGGCACTATTGGGGATTTTTGTAAAGCGCTATATACTTGCCCGGATGGTCCCCCGGGGACTACATGGAACTTCTGTTGTCCGTCCCGTCACTTACTTTCCAAGGTACCTCTGCGTGAGCAACACCGTCATCATCTTCATGCATGTGGCCACCTTCAAAGGTGGGGTGTAGTAGTCTTAACCCGGCCCCCATGCATTAACCACAGAGATCTTCCTTGTCTAATACCCAGCCATCTCGCGTCTTCACATGATAGCTGCATCTTACGTTGCGTCAGGGACTGAGCGCCCCTTCATTATACCCCCAAGAGTTACCCAAAGCGGGGGGTTCTCATGCAGTCACCCGCTTCTCCCGTCCTCTCACTCACATGTTAGTTAATCACTTGGGCTAGAGGATGTCTTCTAGTTGGCATCTAGAAGTTGTCTCTGTTGACTCATCTGCAAACATGCGGTGAGGTCTGTGGGCTGACGTATCAAGCTATCAGATGGACCCCAATTTCCTATTTTTTCTCCAGGAACTCACACTCCGAGATGGCGTTCGAACCAAGCCATCTTCTCCACAATCCCCACTACCAGCCAAAGGACTTCATCGCAGACCGCTTCTTCGAATCTGGTAAGGATTGTCCACCAGAAAGCAGATTCGGATGAATTCTGGCGGCCCCGCCTCGTTTATTGTGCACACCAAGGATGTGGCGGCAAATAAAAGCAGCAACAGCAGGTGGAATCACTCAGCCTGCGTTGGCAAGTAGCGTCCTGGCATTCGTCCAACCACGTACGGCGTGAAATATTGGGGACACAAAGCTTGGATTCTAGACAAACCTGCCTCAATGATTTGAGACGGTGAAGCCGAAAAGTGACAAAGCGTTTGTGTCATGGCCAGAGTCTTTCCTACTGTGGCGCGGGGTAGAACGGCGCCGATGCGGCGTGCTTGACGGCGGCATAGGGGTGTACTGTGCTGATTTGTGTGGATCTGTGGACGGTGATGGAAGGAACTAGAGTACGCCAGAAACACTGCGACAGAGGGTTACCATATTTCTGCTACGTGCCAACCATTGTTTAGACGGAAGTCGGCAACACCATGTGTACTCTGTATTTGGTAAGGCTCGTCGTGGATGCTGATTCTGAAGTACGTATAGATGTCCTAGTGTATAACGTGCCAGCTTTGGAGAATTTCGTATCTGGATTTGCGGGGAGAATGATACATGGCTTCTATCATGTTCTTTTTCAGCTGTAATAAGTTGGGGCATCCTATTGATATTTCTGCTGAGCTTGCGTCGATACTGTAATATCACCCACATACCACCACACACATCACTCTGGCACGCGCAGCGGTTGTGGAACTTATCCCCTATTTATCACATAACCCAATTTGTCAACTATATGTGTGTATGTAATTATGATTGGTTGTTCTCACCGTAGCCCTCATATCTATCCGGACCATTCACAACTTGTGAATCTCCGGGCATTACTCTCGCCCATTGACTGTCCAGGACCGCATCTCAGTGGCCATGATTGTATGTGTAGACAAACGGCCTCTGAAACTAGCATGTAACACCCTTGGTGTCTCGTGTTCTTTCCGCTCTAGTATGAAAACTTCCGCGGCCATTGAATTAATGGTGGAGGCCGAGCTGATATGACAGGCGAAAGGGCTCCAGATGGCAAATTACAACGAGACACTGACGTTCGGATAATTTCAACTGGCTGTCACGACGGTAAGGCCGCACATCCAAACTATGTGACTCTGGTATTTTTGTCACCAAAATGTGACGGGTTACTGAAGTGTCGGTAACGCCGCTGAGAATTTCCCTTTCGGGCCATTGATAGTACCGCCAATATGTAGTGGGGATATCATGGGTATGAAATGTGATTATCAAAGTATGTTATTCATTAATACTGGTCCACAAACAAAAGAACGAGAGGGGGCTCTCACCGGTTCACACTTTGAAAGTGTGGTTGATGTTGCTACTATAGCACTGATAGTGCTGCCTGGTATTCTCATGTCTTCTGCGCTGTAGTTTGGCTCACACAATTGTTCGGTTCAGTCCTTTTCTCCCCATAGTGTCCGTACAATGCTAAAACCCTAAACAAATATGGAACACTCTTCTGCCGTTTACCGGATGTATGTATGGTGGGGTTGTCTAGGTCCGTAAGTCTAGTAGCACTATTACTACCCTTGGTCAGGTACGTGTTGGCGCTATCATCTTACACTCCTTAATTCGACGCTGTACTCCGGAACGCCCTTATCAAACATCTACCGGCCTTATTTGCAACACATTGATTATCACGTTCATGTATTCCCTAGCATTATGTCTGGCGGTGAGCTGCCCGACAGTCACATGTTACATAACCACATTTTCGCAAGTGGTGATGACCGGTAAGCTGCAAGTTTGTGGTACCAGCTCACAAACATGTCGCCTTTGTACTATATAGAAAGGTGATTATCCCACCTCAGCTCTGTTCATTGTTAGAGAGTTGATATAGTACCATGGTTACGATGATGTCCTACAAAGTTGAACCCCGTTGCCGTTGTCTGCATGACATCAAGTGGAATGTTCTAAAGTGGTTGATGGCCAGTTATTGTAGTCGTCAGATATTCCTAAGGCCGAGCATCCGATATGCATTCGCACCTAGAGTGCATCTACTGTGTGCCCATCCATCATGCACAGGACCTGTGTCGGGTATCATGTAGCATGCCCAATGAGGCCAAGAATTTCCAGCGTCTAAGCTTTCTTTTACTACGACGATCCTATCGGTCACATCCGGGCACTTGTATGCCAGTGTGACTAAACGTGGTGGTTGTTTGCATCACTCAAGTTTGCTACATGATATGTCACTTGCGAGAACTGATGGCCAAATGACTATTGTAGAATGCATAATGGTCTATGTCAGTAGCCTAGCTCAATGATACATAGTACTATGCATCGGCGACAGTGATTCCTAACTGTTGGGGTTATTGTCTGCTCTAGTCGTGGTCAACTACCTACGTAGGCAGAGGTGGACATGAACTCTCGGAAGCTAGTGAAAGTATACGGGTAAAACGTCATCTACTAGCCATGCCGATATGTCGAGCTATTGTGGCAGATGATGTTGTTAGCTAGGAGTATCATCAGTTTCAAAACATGTACAGAGTAGGTATCATACTGGGCACGTCGTTTTATGATTTACACTGGAGACTTGATGGGCCTATGTTGTCGAGCGATTCGGCCATGACGGAGCTCATATTTTACACAAAAGAATCACTGTGGGGGGTACCAGAAAACAGACCAAGGATCTAGCCGCTCTCCTTATGTTTACAGATTGCGATTAGTTAACCATCTTGTCCAACAATACAACAATTATTTTCTTAACAAATCAGTTTGCGACATGACACTTGACAAATAGTCATTTCCCATCAGCGGTCAATGTCACCTGGTACCCACATTCCAACGTCAAAGGCACTTTTTCTGTCCACCAACCGCCGACATCTCTCTTGAGGGTCGTGCGTAATGTTTGCTCATCTCTGGCCTATGTCGTCATAGCTTGACATCCCATGATCGTATACCGTCTGAGCTTTGCTTGTGCTCCTGCTCAGCGCAAACAACAAACTATATCAACTTCGTCCACGCCATCTTTGAATGGGACGATTCGACATAGTCTCTAGCAAACAAGTAACCCAGATGCTGAAACTGCTATTGTTTCCTGGTGCATACAATGCTATGTCAACGTGTCATGGGCACCGGTGTTTAGTGTAGCTATCTCACGAATTTTATATGTTGTCGAGCTCCTGCTCAAAAAGCTCATGTTAAAGAAAGTTCAGGCTATAACTTTAAACTTTCGGAGTTCATAACTTCCTCTCTACGAAGGTTCCAACATAGAAGGTTTGGCTAATAGGCTAGTTTTCCAGTCTTCTCGGGGTTCTTACATTGTTCTCACAAGATCTGCGGCGTCATATCATAGCTAAAGAATGCATGTACATGCGATTAGAGGGGGTTCCAACGCAGGCATCATGTTCAAGTTGCAGCGAAGATAACGTCTTGACTCGTGTAACTACTTCTGCCATCAGTGTTACATTTTGTTCTTGTGCAACTGTATCTGTAGCTACATCTTCACCGTTATACACCGAGGTAAGGATTATCGTGCATAGTAACTCGGTTTGCCGCCAAAATAACCACAAACTAAGAAATGTAGATATACCCGAGACACTATTTCTAAGAGCTTCAAAAATTAATGATCCAAGAAAAAGTTGGCGGGGCTGAATGCTACTTGACGTCTTGGGATTTCTGTACGTAGCATTTGAGGAACGTTCTTCAGACTGCCCCTTTAACCCTAACATTGACCATGCTATAATAACTCAGGGGGGAAGACCTTCTCATGGGAATATAAAGTTATTCGGCATTTTATTGTGTAGTTCTGTGATCCTTACGGCAAGTTCGTAAGACCTTCAGTCAACCCGAGATAGACACCGCCATCAGACGGCTTATTGTTCTAGGGTTGCATTGCATGGGAACCCTACACTTATCGGCAAACTTCCGCATGGTGCCGGTCCCATGTGTTGATATTGCTGGGGACAGACGTCCGAGGTTCGGCCGCCCCCTCAAGCATACATATAAACACCAGGTCCTCAAGCTTTATACATTTAAAAGCTATTTATTTTATGGGTTTATGTCCATCGTTCATTGGCGACACAACCTCGAGACTGCAGAGAAGCTACTGGTTTTTTAACGTAACATAACAAATAGAACTACCGTCAAACGAATCTTGTACAAGAAACAGTATGTCAGTCAGTCAACGAGACAATAGAAAGCATATGGAACATTCCAAAGCTCAAGAGATAGATTGCCGAGCATAAAATCAAACAGGGAGGCCAATCAATACACATCCTGATTTTGTCTCCCTTACGATGTGAACGCTTGGCAATTATTTCAGGTCAGCAAGCAACCCACATTATCGGCATCTTATCCGAAAAGTGCCAAGGAATAGTCCTAGACAACCTAGTCCAGTTTCACGCTCGGGAATACATGGTGATGTGTTTGCAATACCCAAGATCACAACTGTAAGCACCACATTGATAGGGTACCCCAAAGCCTCATGACGGCAAAAAAACTGTTGGCAAGTGTAACAGTGACGCAATATTCGTTCAGAGTGCTAAAGGAGATCTGCAGCATTAAAAAAACTAGCTGTCCATCTAGAAGATAGCTAGAACCTAGAAGGACTGAACCATGATCTTAGTGGCCAGCCTCTAGGCCAATCTAAACCTAAAAAAAGCGGATCATCCACACCACTGTACTGTTAGCTCAGGCATTCCACAAGTTTTGAACCAGGGTGCGAAATCCATCACCTCGAGCTCGGGTCGACCGGGCGTCCAAGAGTTTGCATTAGGACAAAATACTCGAATTTTGCGACATTGGTGTATGTCTGAAGTGTCAGTCTCCGGATTTGTGCCACAGGCTGTCAATTTGATGTTCCGATTGACAAAGATGTCTTCAAAACCGGAGAATTGAATAATTGCTCAGGCAGAAGTTTGTGGCAATATACAATACTTATCGACGTGGATCCATCAATATTGAGTGGATGCTTACGACCATAATTTATGTCCCTACATATAGATATATTTGGTGGCTTCATTTGTTGCGTGTAGAAACTAATCCGAACCACCTTGCATACGAGGTCCACCAGTCCAATTTGTACTAGCCAGCCACATAGTCAATACGGCAACTTAATCTATGCCCAGCCAACGTGGCGACCTCAGTCAGCTTGATAAAAAGCAAGATGTCTTTAGAACTTCCTGACATACCAGTAAACTAATCATGAAATTGGTTGCACCGATAGTCGATCCGTTCTCTGCTGGACCATTCGGCCAATAGTGAGGTCATGGAGTGGGCCGTATCGCACACCCCAAGTGTTGCTGTTGTTGTATCACTGAGCCCATCCATCCATCCTCCATCCATCCACCAACTTAATTATGCTTGGTTATTCTTTGTTGATTAGCTGCAGCTGGTGACACTAAAGCAGTAGTCGGGTCCCACTCAAAGGGGGCATTTAGTCGCTTCCCGACGGTGGCTCGCTTCGGGTGCTGACCGCTTTCGTGGACGGTTGCGGCTTGGTTTGATCTTGGCCCTGCATCTGGAGCTATGAATGTACATATATCTTTCCACTGAGACACCGTCTGACGATACGACGATACGCTTATCTTTTTTATACGTTAGCCAACACAGGGAGGACCAATGTCGTCATTGCAATGGGTTAAAACGGGCGCTATTTTCACAGAGTCCCCGGTGTGCTGACCACCTGTTGGCTCTAGTTAGCATAGCGGAATGTGCCTTGGAACCCCGTAAGACCCCCTGACGGCCTGGCTGAAATGCAGGGTATTGCATGCATGGCATGAGAAGGAATCCCTGAATGGTAAAAAAGAATAATGGTTAAGCACTTTGACCAATAACTATATGAAGTGACCATCATCCCGTGTGAAGTGACTGATTCTTATTTTAGGTTCACATTGGAGAGAAATCCATACATATCACGAGTCTTTGCATTTTCGTATCCATTCTTTATCTTAATATACATACTTGGCATACTATTCGCTACTATTGCGTCACACTCTTTTAACACATCTCTAATCTTTGTCCTGTATCTGCAGAGACACTTTGGATGTTATAATGTGAGATGCTCCTGGTGAATACGAGACATAGCACGTACTCTAAACTGACATTCAACTAGAAAAATCCGAAGACTAGAACAACTCACAGGCTAATTTGTCATTTCAAAACCCACACAACACTAAAATGCGTCGCGCGGCACTCCAATTAGTCGCCATGGGCGGTCTCGCTATGGCTATCACCGAAAGCACATCTGATAAGAGAGGGTTGGTTTTCATACCAAATAACACGTATCCGGAGGATAACAAAATCTGGGTGCAAGAGGGAACCGATCTCACCTGGTACTACAACTACGGGTCCACGCCATCAGTCGCCTACAGCAGCCTTTCACAAGCAAGCTTTGAATTTGTGCCGATGATGTGGGGTATTGATTCCACTGATGTCAACTCCACCGAATTCTATGACGAAGTCAAATCTCTTATCGACGACAGAGGTTACAACATTACTCACGTCCTTGCATACAACGAGCCCGATGGTACTTCGGCGAGTGGCGGGAGCAATATTAGTCCCGAGGCCGCAGCGTGGGGGTGGGTAGCAAACATGGTTCCACTACGAGAGCTGGGTGTCCAAGTTGGATTACCTGCATGCACAGGCGCACCGTACGGTTTGAACTGGACACAGCAGTTTTTGGCAAACTGCTCAGATATTCTGAGCAACAGCACACATACCAACGAGTGCACCTTTGACTTTTTACCAGTGCACTGGTACGATAACTTCGCTGGGCTTCAAAGCCATATCGAGGAGAGATTATCTTAGTACGTTCCTTCTTTCTGACTTGAACTCTACAGAACCACGTCACTAACAACTAACAGCTGGCCTAACACGACTATCTGGGTTACCGAGTTTGCCTATGCTTGGCAGGACCTGTCAACGACTCAAGAGTTTTATGAGGAGGCTATTGCCTGGTTGGACTCTCATGACAGCGTAGATCGTTACTCGTACTTTGGTTCCTTCAGATCAGACAACAGCAATGTTGGACCAAACAATGCGTTCTTGAACAAGGCTGGGAAACTCACGGATATCGGATCTGTGTATCTGGGTGGATCTTCGACCAACGTCAACCCGACGAGTAGCGCTCTGCAGACGAAACCAGTAAACCAGATGCTTCTGTTGGCTGTTGCTGGCGCTGTGGCTACCATTCTCATGTAATGAACGGTATATATGGAGAAAAAAAAGAAGGCGGACACCAATTGTCGAATATGTCTGGAACCCAGCCCAGATATTATGTAAATGACCACCATCCTCAAATCGAGATTATCACTATAGAAACCCCTCATAGAGAATTCACAGATTACAATCCCTGACTACAGCCATTCGGTATATTGTCACACCACATATGCACAATTTACGTTCCATGTGATCACGTTTCGAGATTCTTTGTGCGGTCTGTGTGAAATGTGGTATTTTAATGACGTCAGTGTAAAAATTCATTGTTGTTATTGTTTCAGCTGACGTCTACCTGAAAAGCGCGAATTAGCAATACAATGCCGATACAGACAAAGGAAGTCTTGAATGACGTCGTCATCCGAAAAAAAAACCTTTGAGTTTAGTTGTTGTTGTTGTTTTATTTTACGTCTTTGAGTTTAGCCATTCAACCCCTGCAAACATTATACTTGCTTAATAAGCAGCTATAAGCTCACTCAACCCATACACAAGGCTGAGTGGCGCAATGGTAGCGCGTTGTCTTCCGGTTGTTCTCCAGCTTGGCAAAGGCTCAGGGTTCGAGTCCCTGCTTGGTCGCACATTCCTTTTTGCATGTGTTTTTTGTTTTTCTTGTTCAACCTACAACATGCTCATGATACCACTACCAAACTAACTGCTAACCCACGTTCCGAGAAGTCCGGCCGTGCTTTTTTGGCATCGGCATTTTGTGATCTACTAACGACGTTCCAGAAACGTGTCACAAGTCATTTTTCCGGGGCGATTAATTGGTTCTGGTGCTCTGAGCTTTGGCTCCTCTGGATTCCGATGGAATCCGATGTGTGTATGTACGTAGCCCGAATGTTTTACGTACAAACAGTAAATACCATACATACACTTATTCACAATGTATATACATATGTATGTACATACATTTATACATACATCCTGATACCTGCCCTGTGCTTGGCTACAACCCCGCCACATTAGACACCGTGCCCACTGTCTTGACATGACATGCAACTATATTTGGATATATGCTGCTTCTGGGTATATACTGCCATGCTTGGGTAAAGCCTGCATCTGGAGTCAGCAATTGAAAATTTCCTCAATGACCGTACGAATTTTAGGTCCGAATTCGCCGATTATTTTGCCTCTCGGGGACTCTGATTCATGTCAATCGAGCGCGTGATAGACAAATAGCTCGCTAATTGACTTGGTCTAAAGATACAAGTACAATGCAGTGCAACTGGTAAACTAGCCCATCAATATCAATGTTTCTTACAAGGCGACAAGTAGATTCCTTTACCTAAGTTAATATAGATACTATTGGATGATCTGCTCGCCATTGTAACCTGACACTAACCCGATGCTGAGGCTTATGTCGTAGCTTTACGATCGGAGTGAACATATCACTCATCTATGGCAAGTGGGTCTACACTCGATCGCAGCTTAGCTTTTCCATCCTATATCGTTTCTGTAGATCGATGGTGGGTCTCATCCCTGGAGCCTGCGTGCTTGAGCGTGTGTGTTTCTTCTATGGTGTGGAACGTGGGCCAGCGGATGTATCCGCTCATGGTGCTCTCCAGAAACAGAGGGGCTTGAGACTTTAGCGACTGTGCATCTATCCTATTTCTTGCATGTCACGTTATTTGGGCGCCTCACTATACACGCCTTGGATAGGCTAATAACTCTAGTTACAAAGTATTCCTCTTCAATGGCTCCATACGCTCATGTTTTCTGCTGTAGGCGCTTACACATATCCATGTGGTACACCCTCATCATGTGGGAGTTGCTTGCATCTACGCACGAGCGTGACAAGCTACGCCTTCAATGTCACAAGAGTTGGGGTATTGTGACGGAATCTACGCCACTCGAGCCTTCCCGCAAAGGATTCTTCATTGGCTAAATCAGGCTTCATTCGGGCCGAGCCGTCTTTGCAGTATGTAAGCCACGGATATGTTCAATGTATCTGTGTGTTGTACATACGTACAAACAAGTGTTGATCAGGGAAGTGCTCTGGTTATTGACGTAAGATAACCCCTCATGCACATAAACTTTCTTTGCTTGATGTCCGCCGTGATTTGGTAGTTTGATTGGCCGACGAAAAACTCACCATGTGGCTCCACATCTTTGTATTGCATTACATCATTTGACTTCCCATCCTACTGTCAGACGCCTCCGAGCTTCCGATCGATGACGTCATGTCAGCAACTATTACCTCCAGCCCAAATGTGATGCGTTACAATCTAAAGTGTTTTGAACGGCCAACGTACAATGGAGAAGTACCGAGTCGAAGGAACTTCGCCGCAGTGGTGCTGGTGTTCTTTGAATATCACTTTTCATCAATCCGAGTATCGCTCAAATGATATGTGGGTCGAAGTTCACCAAAATACGAATTCGCACAAAGGTTGACTTGGAGGTACATTTGTGGCAATTGTAATTGCACTACACTTACTGATATCCCCGGTACTATTTCTCACAATCAACTTGAAAACAATGCATGTAAATTTTGACAATCCAATGGTACTACTGGCACGTGTCATTCATATACTCCTGCTGCCTTGGTGTGGGAACCCATCAAGCTACCACCATGTTCTTCTTTTTTCACTGATGTCCCGGGTGGGACATTGCCCCTCCAATTACGTCATATGTTTCTAGTCGATGAATCTTTCCAAGACCTGTCAGTACCCGTACATTCCAGGTATGTAGGTTATGTGTGTACACAACCCCGACTACAGATCTATAAAGGTATGGTGTCACAAATTCGACATAGACTGGACTGTGACATATTTGGCGACATGATTGGTTACTATACCAACCACCTGTTACATAGATGGAAGTATTCTACATAGGCAATACTGCGTTGTAGTTTGTGGGGACCGGTGTCGTATTAACCACGCTGGCATGGCATTAGATAAACCAAGCGCTCTGATGATTTGAAAATGGCAAAACACCAAGGCGATTAGTTGTGAATTGTAGTTCCTTAGTTGACTCGTGGGACCAACAGTTAAATTTACCTGATACTTTAGTATGAAACAGTTGGCCAATTACGCGCTCACACAATGACATGTACATACGTATGTAGGTATGTACCCAAGCCTTAGACGGCCTTGACAATACAGCCAAAAGGTTGAGCAAGTCACGAGTTCCCAACAGGAGGCTGCATGGAAGTTCTTAACTCAGCCATGTGATTAAACAACAAAGAGGTGAGTACCTATCCCAGAAGCCGATAAGGCAAGTAAGTAGATGGCTTTGTTGCATAGAATGCATCACTGTCCTGTGGACGTTTCACCCAGGAGATTATATATCTATTCGAATAAACTCTAGAGGAAACTGGTTCGATCATGTATAACGTTGATACAATGTGCAGTTACATTACTTGTTAATATCTATACCCTAGAACTGTCATAAAAACGCGACATAGTTTGCTATCACCATTATCACAGCCAAGAAATCAACCTACCCCGCGCTGTCGTAAGTTAGGCCATCATCCCCCGCTACTCAAACTGGGACTGAAGGAGCATATTCCACGGCAGCCCAATGATCCAGGCGGCAGAGATAGACAGTGCGGCTTGTGGATGGATTGCCGGTGCAGCTGACGCTTAGGTTCCTAGTCCTCGACATTGCATATGTCCGCATCACTCGGTGTGGATCAGAAGACTCAAATGGCAACCTTTATGCATGAAGACCCACATATAAGTCGCATTCATCCGTTAGGATTGCATTGCCTGTATTTAAAAGAACTGCAGCACTCCATCGTTTCAGTGAGAGCCTGACTGATTTAGCCCCTAGCTGGCCAAAAACCTGTTGCTGCCCGAGGCAGTCGGCTTTATTGAAAACGGGACAGTTTTGTTCGGCTCGTCCATATCAATCAATACATAGTGCAATGCATCAGGTGTATGTACACATACATACCACATGCGTAGACATAACTTTGTATATACAAAAATATGCATGTATGTATGTATGTATGTACATGTAGTTACCTATGTATGCATCTTGAGTCATAATCACTCCGTGCCATAGGGTTTGATTGGGAATACACGAGTCGGCCTAGATTGCTAAACACTAAACATCATACGACATACACCTGAGGGTCTTCAATTGCAGCGTCTATTGTCATTACAGCAATTGATCATGCATCACCTTTGATTTCATCGCAAAATGTTCGATCGGTCCTGTGATTACGGTCAGGCAATATATTCGTGTACTCGGCTGGATATCTTCCAATATTCCTTTCTGCACCAGCAAGCATATGGGCACAAACGCACATCCAATCACGATAGATTATCGACCAAATATACTCGAGGACGCCTGAAAGTGCGGAATTAGCGTGCTGTACTACATCACGGGAATGGGATTTTTTGTAGGGATACCCATACAAGCTACACACGTGATCTGGCATTAGGGTGCAACCCTTTGATTGGTCAGTGACAAACTCAATGGAATGTGGGTATATTACTTGGCATCGTGATATGCATGTTCTTGTGTACAGTTGGTATTGTCGGGACATAAGTCCGAATATACGCGGGAATGTATTTATATGTAAATACATATTTGCGCCCCTGTATCAATGATAAATTCTTGCTTCTAGTTGGAGCATTGATATCGGCTTGAAAATCGCTCAATATGAACCCGGACCATTGGACTGGGAAGAGCTGAATCTTAAAACTCACCTCTGGATTGGGCAAAAGTCCAAGTGAAATCCCAATGTTGCTGTCAAGGCTGAATTTCGAGTCAATTTGTAACCACTGTAAGCCCAGATACACAGATTATATAGGCTGCATACATCCATATCTTGAGAGTGCCGGTTGACTTGTACTCCCAAGCGACCGTGCGGGCCCAGGGCTTGCAGGCTTTTGGATATGTCCATATGTCAGCCTCTGCCCTGTCTGATGGTTACTCACTAAGTGTTCGCTTCTCACTGTAAGCTGTATAGGAATTGAACCCTATATAGACCATGATAGAACGTTCTCCAATAACAAAGTCCAAAGGTACCAATTCTTTTGGCGCAGTGGTATGCTGATGTCTCCCAGTCCGTTACCATACATCAATTTTCTTTGTGAATTGTCGTTTACTCTAACTGTCAGGAAAGTAGACTAGTGTGAAAACTGATCATTTGATTTGTTGAAGGCTCTTTGGAGCTGTTAGCTCCATTCCATCTGTCAGTCGCTTACACAGCAAGCTAGTATGGAGAATGAGAGAAAAGAACAGACGAGTGATTCACATGCCCATTACAGGGGGGAGACGTCATAACTGTCGCGAAAGTTCAACCAAATAGTTTAATGTGACGATCACTAGTAACCATAGAAAGGAAGCACTAGAACCGTCGCAGCATGGAAAAAGTCCTTGTTTGCAGTTTGGTGGTGTCAACTGATTTTGAATATGTCCCTGTGACAGAGGCTCCTGGAGGATATCATGACCCTGATTTCTTCCAGCATGTTATGATCGGGAGATATTGGCTCATGAAAATGCCGATGTCATGTGATTTTTAGCATGGGTATTGATGTGCCGTCCGCGCAGTACACATGTGTGTGTGTACATATATATGTACAAATTCGGTTTTTTAATGCGAGAAAATGTCCAAAAACTGGGAGTTTGATATCTGATGAGCATGTTGGTCGAGGACGTTCAAAATCACTAGTACCCCTTCTTTGAAGCTTTGATTTGAGTGGACTAATGAAGTTCATGTTGTCTATCCCTCAAATCATTTACTATCCTTTGGGCTATGTACATCTTACGAGCAGTATACACATGGAATTGTAGTTTTGAAACGGCAAGATAATCGACAGGGCTACCCGTTTTCATGCGCATGTGCATCGAGGAATCCACATATTGTCGCCTCCGCCTCAAGTATGATTCCTCTGGCTAGATTAGAGTGCCGTCTTCATTCATACATATGTACAACTTACAAATGTATAGCTATGTTCATATTCACTTCTGGCACACTTGGGTCGTCGGCCTCAACTAAGATGTGCACATCGCGCCCCTGTTTTTCTGGTCAGCCATCTCTTATAGTGGGTGACAGTACTAGACATAATGCATGTGCACCGACATGGATTGCGCACAGCGACTACACCTACTTTTTTCTACCCGCTACTACATCCAGGGCCATTTCAATCATCCTTCATATGGAACGGGTCTATTTTGTCGGACAAGCTAACTGGGGTCGATATTTCCAGTATGCGTTTTTCAAGAGTGCAGTGTAAAGACGAGATGTGATTGGATTTCAGAGCTCTGAAGTGGTTGGGCATAATCTAAAAGGAGTAGAACTGCACAGAACAAATTTTGCAATTTCTCCCGCAATTTTTCACCAAGAAAATCAGTAGTTCCCTTCACAAATACTTGACCTTCTCCATAGTTAGGGACTCTATTTTGCGCACTTTTTGGGTGCCTGTCAATTTATTTCTGCGACAACACCATTTGTCTCTCTATTTTGTTGTGATTTAACCTGGACTATATTATACATACGATTCGACTACGAAATATTGGTGTGCCTTAACCTTCCTTTTACTCGCATATATCTTCAAAGAACCATTCCACGACTCGCGTTGGTACCTATGATCCCAAATTCGCCGATCCCTTACATGTACATTTCCGTTTTAACGAGGGATCACGGGCATTCCACCACATCGTGTGATAAGTGAGGTCCTTCGTCTTCATGGACTCCATGATATTGCCTACATTTCAAACTTCACGACAATCGTATTTTACTATGTCTCCATATACTCGAAGCTCCGGTTATAGCCTTGGGGACCATGTCGAATATCATAATGCTTGAACCCATCTCGACTAAACGTGCATTGTACATACATACATAGTACATACATGTCGGATACAGCTCCTACGCATTTATTTTTTCCTTTCACCGCCAACTTGAGCTATCCTGAATCTTGGCCATATTTTAAGCTGTACACATGGTTGTCTTGATTCAGAGTATGATTCACATGATGGTTGCAAGAGCTGTCTATCTCAAATCATGTGCTTCTTTAGGCCTGGCATATTGATTTTGTTTATCAACCTGGCCGTTTGGTTGTGCGACCTAGGCAACCCGCACCGGGCCTTGCACCGAGGGGCACACTGATCATTACCCATGATACTCATATGCGGGGAAAGATATCAGGGTATAGTATTGGTCAATTAACATTGTCTTTGGTCAGCCTCGAGTATGCATATGTACTATCTGCAGCTTTGATGCAAAGCCAACACCTCATATTGTCAATCTATGTTTCTTATGGCCCAATGGTGGAATCACCATTGGGCCGCCATCACTTGGGCCGTCCTTTTTGACTCCAAAGTATTGATCAACAAATCTGATAAACATGTTCTGTAAGCGTGTCATTTTAGGCGTCGTTGTAACTCTGCATTCCTATCATGCTTGCCGGTATGTGAAAGTAACTTTTTGCTTCACAATACGCTCGCCTGAACTGACGGTCCTTGGTTGTCAAGGTTTGTCAGTAGTAACTCAGACCACTAACACGAGCCTCGAATCTCATCATAGTCTCGTCATGGATCATATAATCATTGTCATGTAACATTGTATTTGGGAGAGCTTCTCTTGGAATACCAAAGAATCGTAGTCATAATGTTGCGTTGAATCCAACTCCAGGTGACTTGGTCTTTTACGTACCGTAGTATTTGTAGGAATCGGTCCAGAACCTGTTGGTCATTCGTATAGTGAAGTATTCTATGGAGCCAGAAGCGCTCCCACCCCCTTGTCCTGTCAGATGCCATTGCGTCTTTACCCGCTAGACTTCTCCCTCGCACCGTCATGCTCCATCGCCGAAAATCTACTCCGGGTATCGCTGTCCACCACGCTCACTGGAATGTTGCGAGTAGCTGGGTCCGGAAAAACTACCAACAGAGTACGGAATTCAACACAGTTTAACGTCCGCAAGCATTTATCTATTTTATCATTACCTACTAAAATTTGACATTCTTGCCATCCCGTGTATATCTCCGGGATCTACCGGCTTCGAGCTATAGCCCTCCTGCCTTACATCACACTACTTCCTATATGCCACAGCCGTCCCGCCACGAAGCCTACCAATTGCCTATTTTCTTCTAGGCTAACGGTCATTTCAAAAAAAGCATACATACATCCATCCTACTAACCGTCGAAGAAGCATGCCCGTTGCAGATTATAATTCTTCATCATCCCTACCGGAATACTAGTTGGACTTTTACTACAGTAAAGTCCGTCGCTCTTCAAATTTGCAGAGTCTGCACAGAATTCTTAACACATTGCTGGTGGGATCTCTGTTCGTCATGTCGTTTCGTGATTCTCTATAAGGCACCGAGAGAATGTGTATTACTGTGAACGTCTATTTCATGCCGACACCACTTTGGGACATCCATACTTCCACATCCTATTTACCCACCACCCCAAGAAAAAATCTCAACAGTTCTGGCCAGTCTCGATATTATCCGACACAAAAAGTCTTTGAACATCAGGTGTGCTCTTTCACTCCATACAAGTTTTATTGCACAATATGTTAACTTTAACTCTAGTTACTGCTAGCTTGCGTCGTCATATTAATGCAATCATTGACATTCAGCACTACACTGTTATGGCCTTGTGTCACGAGTGCTGTACTCACAGTTAACTTCACACACACCGCCTTGACACGAGTTTAAATACTTAATCGCAATCCCGTGGGCGCCAGTGCCACCTTCTACCTACAGGCTATCATTTGTCTGACGGCATCTCTATACACCCTTCTCAGAATTTAACGCAAGGGTTTGTTTGTCCGACAAACGCCTCCTCTTGACAGGGCCAACCGTTCTTGTCCGCCCCCCTCCTTCATGAATGGGCTTCAAAGATTGACGTTTTCCTAACTGTAGCGGACATCAGGGTCTTTGAATTTGCCTGCTACTGTCAGACTACCCTCCTATAACTCCGGCCACCCGCTTTCCACCCTTGCCCAAGTTGACGAGAGACCCAGTTTCCGTAACGGCCCCATCTGGGTTGTTGCATACCTCGATTCGCCCAACTCTTGGTTTTGCATCTTCCGATCGTAGATCGAGTGCGGCCTTGAAGACCTTGAAATCATTCATTTCAATTACGCTTATTGTTCGGTGGCCCAACACCACCTGCACATACCGGTCCTTCGGTGAGCCGGTTCTAAGTCTCTTTTGAAGATTTGTTTGATATTGCAACACACATTTGCAATTTTTTCCCACGATCCAGTGGAGTTCCTTTGCCCTGGTTTCTCCTTCTTTTGATTACCAACAGTGGCGCCAAACTCCGAGTTCAAAACCCAGTCTGCCGTCGACAAATTCTGAATTTTGTCATTTTTGCGGCCCCATCTCTTTTGTTCCACAACGGACACGGACTGTACGTACGAAAGAGATACAAGACGTACCCTTACACTAAATAGTCGCACTCGGCCCTTGTAAACCGGTACCTCTTCGAGTGTCAATTAGCTACGATATCTTGAACTCACTTGAACCGTCCTACAGCCGTGCTTGTATTGATCCCGGGCGAACGCAAGTAGCCAATTCACTCGAGCCCTATTACCCCCAACTTAGTGGTCAGGCCTTCTTTGGGTTTTGACGTCACGGTGTAGTAGATATCGTCGTCATAGGCCTTGTCAACCATTCTGCCGTGAGGATATCTTGCTGTTTAGTCTACTATTATTCCATATTCAAGCTACGACTCAAAGATATAGGTCGCCATTCGGCCCCGGCCCGTTCCACCAATTTGTCAGGCTACACTTTTCACAGCCAGACACCTGTACCCTCTAGCTTCCTAGTCTAGCCACTGTCATCGTTGTCTCGAACCGTTTGTCTCCGATCATTCCGCACTCAGAAGCAGTACAGGGAGACGACTGGTAGAGGGCTGACCGGGGCTCTGCATCTATCAGTGCGCACCGTCTGACAGACTTCGCCATCGACGCGGTCATTCTTTGGGGAGGCTACGAAAAAAAGGCAAGGGAAAAAGAGGAGAGAAAAAACACAAATAAACATCCCGTCAACATCTCGTTGCCATTTTCAAAATATTGGACGCCCTCTATAAAATGACACCACCCCGAACTCCGGAAGACATATCCGCCCAGACCGCAAATATCCCGCACAAGCGCACCCGGACTATATCGGGAACTGAAAGACGAACAAGACCGAAGATGCCAGACGTTCAAATGACAGGTGAGTTTAGGCCCAGAGTGTTGCAAACATGTCCCTTCCCCCCCTCCCGTTCAAATTGGCAGTTCAATGGCCGTCAGGCTATGGAGAACACTCGCCCTGAGACTCTCAGCGACACTCAACCAGAGTTTAGCCTGTGAATGCCGATCGCTGCTATATTTCGTTTGATATTATCATGTCTCTGTTGCTTCAGTAGCCAACTCACGAATTGTCTACGTACCATTGCCATCGGCACGTCGGTATTCGATTGTTGGCTTTTTCTACACCTGGACACCATTGGAGCCTAGGGCGTCATCATCATAATCCGTCACCACTGTCTTTCAGCTGGCACAGACGCTTGGGTATGTGTCCGCAGCCTTAGTCATAGTCACACATCCTTTCTTGGGCTTCTAAGTTGTGTATCTCGATACCAGGGCATTTCAATTCGAAGTATAGTACGGAGCTAGTCGCCCCCAGAAGCCTTGGTCACACAAGCCCCCATACGTTTGGAATCTTCAATCAAGACACCAAGTTTAGAATGTAGGTTACTACATCAAACCTGGCAGTTACAAAGGTTAAGCCCGTTGGGCCTTGTGTTGGTAGGCCTATCACTTTGGAAACTAGGCCACCAAACTTGTTTATCCCCCCGTCAGACAGTCGGCGTTGCCCTACGGTTACAATGGCCGTGTATACTCGTACCGTTTTAATGCTCCGCAGCTATTCCTAACCCCCTCATTTTTGAATCCATTACACACATTGGTTGGCTCTAGATGTATCTACCGATAGGTAGTTCGTCTGAGTCTGCATTTGGTTCAAACACACAACAATTCATGGTCCAGTCGAGCTAATAGGTATTCCCAGACCAAATGGACTACACGTACGTGCCTTCGCAGTACGATGAACCTCAGCCTCATGAAGGGCCAACAGGGTCCCATCTCATCCCCAATCCTGATGGCTTGCATCAAAATGAGCCTCAACCAATTCCTATGCAACAACAATGGCCAACCAATCTAGCACAACAACATGGTCAACCATCTCAACCACATCCTCACGAAAGAACAGTTCCACCAATGGGTCTCGTCGATTCGGAGCAACAACAAGTTATAATGGGCCCCGTAGACCCATTACCATCACTAGAAAATTCGACCAAACGGATGTGCCCATTCGCATTCTATGACGCTAAACGATACAATAAACGAGAATGGTCACAGTGTTGGCACCAACATGAAAAAAACGGAGATATTGTGTAAGTACTAATGAGCTTGTGTCGCGTGCCCGATCTAGACCTTTAATGTGAACCCAATCAGTCATACAAATACTGACGTATGCCCTTTCGCTTGCCAGCGTCCACTTAGGCCGCCACCACCGGCTCATTCGAAGTCGACGGGCACAGGATGAAAAGAGTCATCGTAAAAATACACACGGGCAGAGCTACATAGCCATATGTTCGCAGGATAACTTTTTGGACCGCGGCGAGTCGCAATGCAAAGATTGCGCCATTTTTGACAGCGTAGCCCTCAACGAAACCTCCTCTTCAACAGATCCAAATCACCGAATAAGCGCCGTTTGTCAGAAGTGTTGGTCGGTTATAGGTTCCCGGGAAGCTCTTGTTACTCATCTCGGACAATCATGCGGTGGGCGAGCTCCAAAGCATACAGAAAAGTGGAATCTCGAGTTAGAAGCGTTCTGTCAGTTGCCTGATTGGATTGTTCCGATGGGACCGACTCCTACTCAACAACCAAACCCACACCCTCCGGACGAAGCAGGTGACGAGATTATGCCCACTAGTCTTGCTACAACCAACCGCAATATACGTGGCTCCGGCCCCATGATAGCAGCGCCGCCAGAGATGACAATGACAACGGCACCTGATGTATCATTGCAAAACCAACTATATGACGAAATCGACAAGTTGCGCTTCCACCTATGGTATATCTGTAATCACCCAGAGGCGGGCTTTTCCCAGCAGATACATAATTGGTATCGACTACCCATGGATAATCTTCTAACACCAAGGGGAGGTACCGATGCTCGATACGGCCCGCCATTGATTCCTTGGCCTTACAGTACATATCCCACGACCCATGTTCATCATGAACATACTCAACATGGACCTGTTCACGAACAACACCCGCCTATTCATGACCAGTACATGGCGCATCATCCTCAGTATGATCCAAATATGCATCACCAGTAAACAGTCCTGGCATATCTCAATGCCTTTCTTCGGTTGCCTTCAAAATATATTGCTGTTTCCCCCGGTTCAACAACAATTATATCCAAGTCCAGTTCGCATCTATCTTTATGTCACCAGATTGCGTTTCAGTGTGAACAGCAATATCTTGTTCTAATCGCCCCAGCTATGTCTGCTTGTTATTATTATATATGAACACAAATGAATTGTATCCACATGTCCCTCATTGAACTCTCACCCTCATAAATTTGTGATGTCTTACAACATGTCGTGGGAATCCCGAAGATAGAGATTATCTGCGAGATCTGACGATATCATTGCTTATGCGGTATTGACATGTATAACTAACGAATTTAAGATTGTTTCTTTGCTTCTATTCAGCTTAAACGATTTAAGAGTTTAGCTCGTCCTCAAATGTCAAGGGGTTTGGTACAGACTCGTTCCAACAGAAACGTCTTAACCAATCAGGACCCACTTTCACCATGTCTCTGAGAGAACAAGTCCTCGTGTAACAAGGGGGATGTGTTGCACCGCGATGACATTATTACCCGTTTGTAATAGCATGAACAGCTGGTAGTTGCCAGGACCCGATGTCTTTCCATACTTTCTTGTTTGGGTTACTGCAAGAGCAGCTTGTGCTCAGCTTATCAAAGCTAATGAACTGGGTTTCTGCTTCCTTGTTACTTTTGTGCATATAGTGCGCAGGATCGAAACTTTTGATTTGGCTGTGGCAATATTGTAGAATGCGAGATTTCTTTGGTGCACTCAACAAGATACGAGTCGAGTTTGTGTGCGGGGTGTTTCGATTTTAGACGGCGACGTATTCAAGTACGCTAGGAGTGACTTGATAACCCATGTATTCTTAGGGTTATATGTTCAGGTTTCCTACCAAATGCATGCGACAATACGAAGCATTATACCACTACGCCAAGCGAAGACAATATTTTTATATGTACGTCTCTTCTGTTTGTATGGCATCTACAGTAGCCACAAACCCGAGATCTAGAATAGGTGTATAACACGGATCTTGTCACTAGACGAGTGCCTGCAGGGTAATATCGAGAAAACTCTCAAGTGTCGGTCAAACGTAGGGTTAACTGGCACCAATCTTTATATGTGCTTGATATTTTTTATTCACTGCGTGAAGATTGTTTGTTCGCAGCACGGTTGTCAACTTTGTGGATGGATTGCCTTGAATACACTTTTGATTCCTTGTCGAATCGGAGTCAAGGGGTAAGTCTTGAGGTGTTATAAACGTTGCCAAGACGATGTTTGCACCGAACCAAAGCCTCATTTTGAGACAGGTTGCAGTGTCATGAGGGATGTGCACATGAAGCTTCTAGAGCTGACGTTGGCTATCAAACCCACGAATTTTGATCACCATGTGGGAGGATGATCGGCTAGACGGGACTTGAATTCGGTTAATGTATTTACTGAGTGATCTGCGCTAGAGCACACGGCACATCTTTCACCACCTAGACAGATAGGCGAACGATCGACTACATATATGTACATACATACCTCCCAACAGAACCTCAATGACCTGGGTATATCGCTACATGTTAAAGGGCATATATCAACATGTACATACATACATATGTTTGTGTATTATATATTCAATCATCGGTATGCCAATAGCACTCCTCGAATTGACAATGATGACGAGGGCCTCTATTGTGCATACATGGTAGATAATCCCATGACACAAAAGTACTTGTGTAGCCCATGCATAAACACATGTAAGATGACGACACGGTAGGTACATATCTATGCACTCCACGTATCCCCTTCGTATCTAGACGAAGTATTCGGGAAACAAAGGACATCCAGCCAGGTTGGATCGGACACGGAGCGGGCTTTGAGAACGAGTTGGTAGATCCATATCTAACAGAGCCGACAGCTCGGAATATCTTTACCGCGATGAAAATTACAAATACACTCTCCCTAACGGCACGGTCAAGACTCAGTCGTAGAGGCATGGGTTGGGTGTAGGCAAGGGGGTACCAGAACCTCCCTTGAAGTTGCATATTTAAGGAGACTGCAGATAGCTGATGAGTGCTTAAATTTCTGGCGCTTTTAAAGTGGTCAAACCCCGGATAGTGGGGTTGAATCACCAACACTGTAGCCGTGCCATGTAATACAGCAATCGTTCTCCGAAGGTTGGGTGGCCAAAACGTGTGCCAACAGAGAGAATGTCGGAATTGGTGTGGCGAGACGCTCTGATATTCTTCCCAACACTCTATGCCGGGGACATCCCCGACGAGAGGGTATAATCCGATCGTTTAGTTATAGGCGACAAGCAAACTGCCGTAGGAATATCGTTATTCCGACGACAGCATTTATCATTTTGTATTTTCGTAACTCTATGTATATAAAAGCCAGAAGCGCACATGGCCGAACTCCTGGACAAATGGATATTTCCAAAATAACCATATTAAATAAGAAACATACTGATGGTGGTTGATATGCCAGGCAAATACTTTCCAGAATAGATATATGCATACTGGTGTGTACAAACATGTCATGGGTAATTCCGTTCTAGAATGTCGTTCTTGTGTGGTCCTTTTTGGGCAGACGGATTGTCGGAATTGGCGGCATGTTGTCACGTTCCTGGAATTATAGTGTCAAGGCGGATTTAAAGAGTCAATTGACCAATCAATAATCTCCGTTTTCTCGTTAGTCACCAGGCTCGGGGCGACTTCCGGATGGGAAGCAGTCGCCGTGGGAGGTGGCTGGAAAGCATTGGTGCATATAACTCGCCATATAGGTACTAATTCATGTTTTCTTGCAGGTAAATTGGTTCGATCTAGAAGGTGCGATATTGTGATGATATGACATTGGAAATGATTTGGAATGCATTTGCAGACCAATTAATATCACAAGTTTCAACACAGTTCTGTGCCGGCAAATTAATCTGCACATCAAGGATGCGAATTCAGCGACAAAACTTGTATCCCGAGTTGGATGTACTGTAAGGGCAATCGGTTACGCCCGCTGTCAAGCTACCATGGAAGACATAATTTACCTTCGATATGACTTTCTCTTTTCAGTGGGGAAACCTTAACTTTGTAACGTGTATCATGTATTATGTAAGCAAAAGGTTCTACTATTTTAGGTTTTGCAGGGAATTTGGTGTCCTAAAAGCAACAAGTCTGTCAACTAACATAGATTTAGCCCCACTTGAAACTCGGGACGCTCCTGTTATGGAAATCTTGGACCGGCACGACACTTTGACCATACTGGCCCTAGCCATGCTAGATCTAGCCAACGGTTTCCTTTTTTTCTTTTTAATTGTTTTAGTCTTCCTTGGTCAAACTTCAGTGGAATGATTTATCGTAATTGATATCCCATGTGTTGTCTTCGCTTTAACGGCTGCGGCGGTCTGGATATACTTTGCATGTAAGCCCAGGGCACATAGAGTCATGAACACCCAAGCTTTGGGTTTGAACTTTGCCGGTTTGGTGTGGATGGCATTTGGCACCGGCGAATTAGGAGGATGTGGGAGACAGACAGATCGATCTAAACGTCTTCGATCGATCCGGTTCCATGTGTGAGGAGCAACCCACTTGATTAGCGGTCAACATGACCTCACGCAAATCATCCACAATGACGGGTGAAATGCCCACCACGGCCCATTTTCAATCGTGCGGAGAGGGTCGTGATGCATGAGCACAGATTCGCATGGGATGCGGAGTTCACTCTTTGTAGGTGCGGATTTGGACGTGCTTATCTGTTTATATTGTACAAATGTACCCATCAGATGAATATCACCGGTGGAAGGGAAGCCCGGGGGCGGGGGACGTGCTGAGAAAATGAGGTTCTGGGGGTACCAATTGTGGAACCACCAAAGCAAACGTCCATGGCCGAGACTAGTGCCCTGGATGATACCGAGACGGTTAGCATAGGAGCCAGGGAGGCATTGACTATTGTCCACCTAGACGGACGTTTGCCTTTTTGGGACATGGCCATCTAAGATATCTATAAAGTCTGGTATTCCCACCCTAGACCAGACTAACTAGTTTGTTTGGAGCTCAACCTTTCTGGTTATACTTTGCATTCATTCATTCACTCACTCGTCTAGACACACATTGTCCTAGCATTCATTCGTTCCTTGCATCCTCCACATCTGTCATTACACAACAAACTGCTCCAACAATAATCAAAATGGTCTCTTTCACCACCGCCCTCGTTGCTCTCGCCTCCGCCTCCCAGGTTTTCGCTCACCCTGGCATGGTCATCCCCCGCGATGACGATGACCACAGCTGGAAGGCTCCCTCTGCGACTGACCGTCGCTCTCCTTGCCCCATGGTCAACACTCTGGCCAACCACGGTTACCTTCCCCGCGACGGTGTCAACGTTTCCATGGCTGACTTGGTCGCTGGTTTCACCGCCGGTGTTAACCTGGCGCAGGCTGCTACTGAGCTTGTCGGTAAGAAGGCCTTGACTACTTCGACTACCGGTAACGCCAGCACCTTCAACCTGGATGATATTAATGCCCACGGTGGTAAGTTAACAATGTTAATCTTGTCTTTTTAAATCTTTGTCTAATCTTGTCCTACAGTCATTGAGCACGATGGTTCGCTCTCGCGTAACGATATCTACTTCGGTGATAACCACTCCTTCAACTCCACTATCTGGGATTCCGTTGCTGAGTACTTCACCGAGACCTCCATCACCATTGAGACCGCCGCCAAGGCCCGGAAGGCTCGTCTTGCTGCTGCCAAGGCTGCCAACCCCGAGTTCGACATGGGCTTCTCTGCCATTGAGTTCTCTATGATTGAGACTGCTCTTTACCTTTCCATCTTCGGCCAGGGCTCTGAAGGTTACGCTGACTCTACCTGGGTCAAGACCTTCTTCAGCGAGGAGCGTCTTCCTATCGAGGAGGGCTGGACTCGTTCCGCCGATGAGGTCTCGTCTGCTACCATCTTGTTACTTGCTGCCAAGGTTGCTATTCACTCTATTTTCTAGAGAATTGTACTTAATCAACCTTAAAATAACAGCTACAACTTTTTTTGTGAAAAGTTGGTTTTCTCACAGATACACGCATGACTTTCCTCTTGTTCCCGTTCCTAGCATCTCTTAGATGACGATTTGACGTCCATTTTCATTAATACCAATCCTTGCATTCTTGTTGTTCCTGAACCCTTGTTACTTGTGACTCTCCCGTGAATTTAAGTTTATAACATCCCGATAATGTACGCAACCTTTTGCCCACACTCAATTCGCACGTGCGTAAAATAGCGTGGTGAGAGGTCTGTCGTTTGTATATAGTCTGACATACAACGAAGCCCTGGGTGACGTTGAATCGTTGGATTAATCGGGCGAAGTTGGTCCCAATGTCAATGTCATATAATCTATTAAAACAGGGGGCTCTACAAAATCATGAACATTTAAAACAACAGTCAAACAGACAAAACTTCCAGTAGGCTGCTAGTATACTTTCAAGGGTTATTACACCCTTTCCGGGACCACGTGCATAAGAGGTGCTGAATCCCATATTAATCAAGGCGGTAACTCCGTTTGTAGACACAGCATTGAATTCACCACTTCGATCTGGACGCGCAACCTCGGCGCAGGTATCCGTGATATAACCAAACACTCAGATGTCTCTCGTTCTTTAGCATTATCTACCTAGCTTCTTCTCAACCACGTTCTTTATCTATATCATTGAATCATACGCTTTTATTCTCTATCATGTTAGTACCAGTGCGCAACCTTCGTCGGTTTATATTGCCATTAGCCATATTTGTCGTTGTTGGAATATTCATTACCTTGTCCCACGACCAGCCGTTCAGTGTGCAATATACAAAACCCGGCCATTGGCAACCATCAACTTTCGTTTCAAATGAGACAACGGCCCCACTTGAGTCGGTCTCAGCGCCAACTCCAGTACCACCATTACTGGCCAATTCCTCGGCCGATACCTCTTTTACAGCTCGTGTTATCAATGCTTCTGAACTTTTGAATCGCCCAATTGCTACTCGATTGGGATCTGTTCCGAGGATCTTTCACCAAAGTTGGATTAACAATGAACTTCCTAAGAAGTTCCAGTCTTGGAGTGAAGGGTGTCGACGGAAGCACCCCGATTACGAATGGGTGTTATGGACGAATGATGACAATTTGGCTCTGGTGACCAAGTATTTCCCATGGATGTTGGATGCATATAATTCCCTACGGAGTGATATCTATAGGGCTGACCTTGCCCGGAATATGTACATGTATATCTTTGGAGGGTGAGTATTTTGCCGCATTTGTATAAGTCTAATACAGACTCTAACATGTGCCTCAGAATATATGCCGACTTAGACACCGACTGTCTTCAAAACAGCAACGTCATTTTTGATAACACATCTATTCCTCATATACCCGCCCATGAAGTTTACAATGGAGTGGATTACAAACCAAACCGTACTGCCTACTTCGCGCGGATGGGAATCGACCGGGAGTTCAAACATTCTATCCCAAACGCTTGGATGGCTTCCACCCCGGGCCACCCTTTTTTCTTGCTACCTCTTGAGTCCGTCCTAGAAATACAGGGAAATAACAAAGAGTGGAAGAAGTTTCCAGAATATGTCACCGGTCCAGTAGCATTGCGAAATGCTATAATCAAGTACGTTCGGAAGTATAAATTCCGGGCTCACCCCGGCGCCATAGACAAGAGCCTTAAGGCCCGCATAGAAGCAGGTCCTTTTTTGCCTGTCGATGGCAAGACGAACCACACGGTCAAACTCTTACATCAGGACTTGATATTTCCTTACAGCTGGAACAAGGATGGCCGTCAACATGCTAATATATGTTGGGTTCTTAGTGGAGAGTTTGATGCCGACAAGTGCAAGGAAGCACTGGATGTTGTGGGGAAGAGTAGCGTGGCCGTGACATATTGGAGTCACACACATTCGCCATCAGGTCACGATGATGGTAACATGAAACATGTAGAGGATAGATCCGATGATGGTCACTAGTATGCAGATAATATGTGAGGAGTGTTGGAGCCATAAATGATAATGCCCCTAGATATCATTAAAGTTGTATTGGCATAAGTGCGTGACAGACCTACCATTGATTTCTACGCATACCGCCTCTGCCTCTTCCCATAAAACCACCGCGGCCGGCCTGCATTCCTTGGTTATTGAATCCACCTTGATTGAAGTCGCCACCTTGGTTCATTCCTTGCATCATGTTACCGCCTTGCTGTTGTTGACTGAAGCCATTGTCACCACTAGCGCCAGCGCCGCCATCGTCATTGTTACTCTGGCCTCCGAACATCGAGGGGTCCATTTGCATTTCCATACCACCGGGCATACCACCTGGCATACCGCCTGGCATACCGCCTGGCATACCACCAGGCATACCACCTGGCATACCGCTGCTCATCATCTGCGACATCATTTGTTGCATCTCTGGCGTCATCATACTGGGATCCATACCGGACATGCCGGGCATACCACCACCCATAGAACCCATCATCATAGCGTTAAACTCTTCCATCATCTTCTTTTGGTTGGCCATTAGCGCGTCGGCGCCAAATTCATTGCGCATACTCTCTTGTTTTGCGGCATACAGGGCCCATGTGAATTCGTCAAATCCATAGTTGAAATAATCTGAGAGATCGGTGCCTGGCTGACGCCATGGCTTCTCATTTTCTGTAAGATCGTGATCGATGACGACTGACATGATGGGCTTGCCAACTGGTGGATACACGGGATTTCCGTTGATGTCGAGTTTCGATGTGGAGTTTGCCTTTGATTCGGCATCGGCCTTGGGGACTGGGAGTGGTGGCGCAGATGTGGATTGTATGGTGCCTGTTACTGCGGATGCGGACGCATTAGGATGTGATTGTGGGATGTTGCCTTGTGGTTGTTGGGGCGTGTTGTTGTCATTAGATGGTGTTGAGTCTTTAGCATCAGAGCCGGTACGTTGTGGGTTGGAACGAGAGTCGGTTGAATTGTTTGCTCTTGGAGGGAAGTTAGATTTGTGTGGTCATCGAATTGGCGACACGATTCGTCTACTTACTGAGCACTTTCTGCGCTTGCGCCGTCGGGGCGATCGATGATGATATCGATATCCTAGGATTATATATGAGTTACTGATTTTCATGACACGAGCATATTGGATCACCCTACCGAATCATCTTCTTCCTCCTCTACCTCCTCCTCGATACTCTCATCTCCGGATCCGTTGTTGCTACCAGTCTGGGCTTTAGCAGGAGCGTCGTTGGTAGGCTCTGTGGTGGGCACGGCTTCAGTCTCGTCGCCGTAAAGGTCATCGTCGTCAAAGTCAATAGCGTTATCAGACATGTTTGTTGCTATGTGGAAAAACGAATGGAGATATGAGAGTTGATATATGGTCTATAATGATCTATTGATTCGTGAACTGATGCGCGATCTTGTGATGGAAACTGCGACTGGAATTTTGATGGGCATTGCTTCTTTCGGACATGATCAAGTCCCTAGTTGAAGCCCCACATAATAGGCGTTTGACCAATCACCAATGCTAACGTGAAGCTTGTGCCACACACGCCACGTTGCGCCACACTTCAATTCACACCTGGATGGTTGTTGCGCAACGGACGCGATCAAGTAAACTAAAGTAAAAAAAGGCGACCGCTGTGTTACCAAGCTAAGCTTCACGATATTTGTGGAGGTGTTTTGCGCACATCGACGTCACCAGCCTGATTTCAGCCGGGTTCTTGCCACTCTCTCAATTGGAAGCCGCTTTATTATAGACCGAAATTGGAAAGCGTTTTGCACAATCATCTACACTCATTATTCACTTCGGTTGCGATTTATAGTTTATCATCATGAGTCTCTTTGGAAAGTAAGTATACTATTATGGTGTTGGCTAAAAGCTTACGGGATCAACGATGGCCAATGAATACCGACTCGATTTGTTTGGATTATATCTCAGGGATTTTCTACATCAATGCCAGTATACATTTTGTTGCCATGGTTCTACGAAATGTACCATGGGAATCTACATTGTTTACTCCGGTTGTGTTATCCTAGAAGCGACGACTACTTATTGAGGGCTTTCCCGACATATGAACTTCATGACTAACGCACCGCTTACTATAGCGCATCTAACGCCAACACTGGCGGGCTCTTCGGTTCGAAACCAGCGACTACAACCACATCCGCCCCTGCAACAGGAGGTCTATTTGGTACCGCCGCGACCCCCGCATCCACAACTACTACTAGCACCGGATTATTTGGCGCGAAGCCAGCTACCACAGCCGCGCCTGCTACGGGAGGTTTATTCGGGGCTGCTGCGTCGAAACCTGCAACTGGCGGTCTTTTTGGAGGTGCCGCTACTACTACCGCTACTACTGCTGCTCCAGCATCCGGAGGTCTCTTTGGAACGGCTAACACCACCGCTACTACTACTGCCGCTCCAGCATCCGGAGGCCTCTTTGGTACGGCTAACACCACCGCTACTACTACTGCCGCTCCAGCATCCGGAGGTCTCTTCGGCACAGCCACTACCACCGCTGCGAAGCCTGCTGTTAGTATGTTTGGTGCTCCAGCGCAGCCTTCGACTGGCCTTTTTGGCGCCGCTGCCCCCATAGCTGCCCAAGGTGCGGGTGCTGCTACCACAACTACTGGGTACGAAGTTCTTGTTGTCTTGTTGTTATCTGTTTATGCTAACTTTACCAATATAGTGCGAAAACGAGTGGATCTCTTAACCTCAACATGGCAGACGTCCGTGGAACGACCAAGTTCGAAGACTTGTCCAAGGAATCACAGGACGGAATTATTCAGATGGACAACATAATATCAGTTATCATGGGATGGAAGGCCGAAATCGACGCTTTCCTACCCGGTCACGGCGAGGAGATTAGCAATTTGGCTAATGATGTGAGCTATCTCCAGCGGAAGTTTGGTCTGGTCCAACGTGCTGTTCTTGAGGAAGACGTCGCCCATATCCAAGAGCTACGTACCATGAGCAACAAGAACATCCTTGATGCCGAGCTGGTAACAAGAGCCGTGGACAACTTGAAGCTTCCAGCCAACTACCATGTTCCAGGTCTTTTCTCACACACGAATGCGCCCACCGCAGCACCTGCTGCAGCCGGCGAGCCGGACCTCATTTCATACTTCAACAACCAGGCCGCTGTCCTCAGCGACAGAGAAAAGAAGTTGCGTGGCTACATCTCGGAGATCCAGGCCCACATGCCACGAGTTGAGCACGGTCTGTATGAGAAGTTGACGCAACTTCAAGCGACCCCAGGTATGAGCCACCAAGCCACCACCTTGGAACAACTCAAGCAAGTCCTTCTCGACCTGAGAAGTGCCATCGTCACTCAGGCAGTCAGTGTCGCGAAGACGCGTGAGATGTTGATGACCCTGGAACAACAGGTCACCGGCATTAACCGCCATTACTAAGATGTTTATGAAAAGCATGTTCGTCTATGTGCATTTGCTCGTAGGCTTGGTTTAGACTCGGGTCTGATTTTTTACGTTTTTTATTATGGGTTGCTGGTTGTCCTGTTATATGCTTTTGTTGGCGATGAAACTTCATTGGGTTGTTTGTCTTTTTATCTTTATTTCATCGGTCGTTTCTCTCATCATGCACGTGATTTTTTCGTAGAGTTATGTTTAATCTTAGTACATCACGTTGTGTTTAAATCTTTTTGCTGTCCGAATATCATCTAATTGTGTATTTTGAATTCATTTATGCACATTGTGGGCTTACTCTTGAGGGTGTGCCTAAAGCAAAGCTTCATCATCTCCACCATCGTCATCCCCATCACCATCACCATCATCAAAGTATTGTTCCGCATCATAGTCGCCACCATCTTCATCCTCAAACACCTCATCCTCCTCTTCATCTTCACCGCCATTATCCGAATCATCTAAATCACCTCGCAACTCCCCACCCTCATCATCACCCTCATCCAAATTCGCCTTCAACGCACGCACACGAGCGTTAATATCCTCACTTTCATCCCCCGTAATCGTGCTCAACTCCAACCGCTTTTCATTATTCTTCCGACGTTGAGAAGCCGGGCAATCATTCCCTGTTATCGTCTTGTGGAGTTCCGCGGGGAACAGTTCCTTGCCTATGGTATCTGTTAGTTCCATCCCCCAAGTCCCCATTATCCCATCTGAAAATACATACAATCAGGCCGTCCCCGGAAATCAGGTAATGTGCGTTCCTCCTCCACAAATCTCTGCGAATACGTCTCCATACTACTGAACGGGTCTACAGTAGCTTTACTCTTCACACTGTACCTCTCATTCGTCTGTTCCTGACCATATGCTCGTCGTGAACCGAGAGGGTCTCGGGCGTTAATACGCTTGCGTGTGTACAGTGCGCTACTATGCACTTGGCGACGAAAGAGGAGAAGGTGCTTAATACGGCGTTTTTCAATGTCATCTAGGATTTGACGTTGTGGGACATCGTATTTCTATTGAAAGACCCAATTATTAGCGACCGCGTTAGAAATATAAAATCCGTTAATACGTACCGGGAAAAGATCACTCGGACGCCCATCAATCTCATCGCCCATATCCCAAGAAGGTCCACCAGGCATCCGTCTACCACCCGCGCCACCACCCCGACCACCACCTCTACCACCACCACGAGACATTATGACAAAAATATGCGAACAGTGAAATGCGCCAATCGCCCTATACCGCTACCAAGATGCGCTGAAGACCGTATAACCCGACTAAACTCTGTATATGATTCCAAGCAAGCTGCTTGAGAAATTGTAAGGCAATTGCGGTGATCTTTCCGCTTTTAAATGGCGGATTGTGCGTCCTGCGCGGGGCTGCGAGGCTGGTTGAATTCTGTAGATGTTTGGTAGAGCGGTGTCCGAAAAATAAATATTGCCGGGCATTGGTTCACCGCCCATGACGTGAAGCTGTGTTACGAAGGCGGGGCATTTAATGGGATTTAGTCGGTTGGTTGTCAGGCACGGCCTGTCAAGGTAATTGTTCATTCTAAGCTAGAATGTAAATTTTCGGTACTTCGAAGAACAAATGGTTGTCACCAAACTCTAAGAGACTACTTTACTGTATGTATGTAAGTGGTAGAAAATGGTTCTTTACACATTCTATAGAGCACTTGATACGCCAAATAAACATATCCATCCATGTTGTAATTATCCCGTTTTATTATGGGTAAATAACCCTATCCNATTCTAGGCTAGAGTGTGAATTTTCGGTACTTCTAAGAACAAATGGTTATCACCAAACTCTGTGGGACTGTATCTATGTAAATGGTAGAAAATGGTTCTCTACATATTCTTTAGAGCACTTGACACGCCAAATAAACATATCCATCCATGTTATAATTATCCCGTTTTATTATGGGTAAATAACCCTATCCTATTACTTATATGAAGAGAAAACACATTGTACACTTATCTACCATACAAATTTAAAGATTTAACGTAACCTACAAGTCCTCAGGATGCATGCTATCCGCAGCATCCTCCTCATTTTCCATATCATCTTGATCTAAATCATGACTCTCATGATCAGCTTCTGTCCTCACCGTTAGCACGCTGGAGCGTCTGCGATCTACCATGGGCTTTCCGAGATCCGTAATCCCCAAACCAACTTCACCAACTCGTCTCAAGACATGCACCAATGCCAATCTAAGGTCGGTGCTGTTCTTCTTGCACAAAAGATCCAGAGCCAATGGGTAGAACTCTTTAATGAAGACAGAGAAAGGCTCGTCGGGGAACATAGAATAACCCTCAAGAACATCAACAACCACGGGGCGCCAGGCCTCAATGTTGCGATGTTGACTTTCCTCCTCGAGGTGAATATAACCCTTAATGATATCCTTACATAAAGGCATCAAGGCAGCTTCNTGGGCTTTCCGAGATCCGTAATTCCCAACCCAACTTCACCAACTCGTCTCAAGACATGCACCAATGCCAATCTAAGGTCGGTGCTGTTCTTCTTGCACAAAAGATCCAGAGCCAATGGGTAGAACTCCTTAATGAAGACAGAGAAAGGCTCGTCGGGGAACATAGAATAACCCTCAAGAACATCAACAACTACGGGGCGCCAGGCCTCAATGTTGCGGTGTTGGCTTTCCTCTTCGAGGTGAATATAACCCTTGATGATATCCTTACATAAAGGCATCAAGGCAGCTTCAATGTCCTTGCGGTTCTTGGCACGCTCAGGTGATGTATCAGCATACATCCGGAAGAGGATCGAGATGTAAGTCGCAGCAGAGCCAGACTCTTGTTTGAGAAGGTTTGGTGGCTGGCGCATGAAGCCCTCCCGCCAGAGACGCATACGGAGGTTACGATCGTTGTTGAATTTACGGGCAAAGAGGAAGGAAGCCTTTAGTAGACTCATGAGTCTGAGTAGTTCGATAGAAGGAATCTGGGTGTAAACAGCATCATTGCTGAAAAGCTCGTTGACAGTTTCGATCATGAGCAGTTGAACGACACAGCGAGAGATAATCCGGTTGAAGAACCGGCGACGAGCAGCAGTGACAACTGGCTGAGACTGTTGGAGGTTAGACGATGGCTTGTAGTCCTCGAGCTGTTGGTGAGCAGCATTAACTTCGCTGATAGTCTCAGCATCACCATCAGCTGTGGCACCATCAAAAGCCGCACTGCCATCACCATTGATCTTGAGAGACTTCCCGTCTCCAGAACCAGTGGTTGGAGACAAGGGACCAGGGATGTCAAATCCATTGGCCATGGGAGTCAGAGTGGTGGTGGAGTTGAGGGTGTTGGCAGAAAATAACTCCCGGGCGGTAGTGCGCTCGAAAAGCTCACAGAAAGCCGATACGATCAAGGTCCAGTGCTCAGGGGTGAACTTGTTAACGTTCTTGAGAACAAGTTGCTGCAAGCAGTTACCACCAATCCGAGAAATAGTGTCGTGCTCCTGGCAAATACACAAGGCAAGTAGCTTGAGGAAACGATCAAGCATGTACTCGAGAGAATCAAAGAAGTGTGTGAATAGAGCAATCAA